>CABHPR010135114.1:0-22149 GCA_902168415.1 Peromyscus melanophrys
CCCTCACTGTACCTTTACTTCAGTCTGTGAAACCTCACTTGTTCCTCCTAGAGATGCCTTGCTTAAGTGAATTTGGTCTGCATACCCAAGAGGAATACTGGGCAAATCTAGGAATGTAACACACAAAATTCAAATAAAGTTGCCTCCAAGAGGCCTAGAGAAACATGTAGCCAACACTTCATCTACTATCGATCTCTCTTTGGCCATAGCCACCACATACTAATAAATCTCTACTAAAAGACTTGCAAAAATGGAGGTCTTAATGCTAAACAAGGGAAGTAAATAGTAAAGACATTTTGTCATCTGCTCACTACCCAGGGATGGGGTGTGAATAGGAGATACTACCATCCAAAGCACTCTAACCTCAGATAAAACTCTCTGAACCGTTCTCCCATGCACAGAATTTCTGCCAAAATAGCCTTTGCCAGTTTGACTAGCTAGTATCAGAACAAAGTAGAGTGCTTGCTCTCTCTGCTCTGAAGCGAGGAAAAAGATGTACGTAAGGAGGAAACAAAGAGTGAAAGGAAGAAGGGGTGGGGAAAGATGCAGAAGCGCACACAGCAGAGCAGACCACAGATGCAGAAGGGGAAAGCACCAGGTGCCCATCCCCGGCGTGTGAGCTAAAATCACGAGCAACTTCTCAGCAGCCATGCTAACTAGCCCTCCTTAGGAATTTCGCAGGAGTCTAGCGGGAAAGAGACAGCACAGTGTACATACGTCAAAGGGTTTTGTAGATGGCAACGTGTTAGCCTTACTTGTTGTGGCCAAAGAGCAAATGCTTCTTTCCAACAGCCCCTCTACCCCAAAACTCAGAACACTAGAACCTTAAAGAAAACATAGTCATGAACTCATTTCCATCAAAGGATACCAAGGGGCTAGGAGAATAAAGGGTGGAACCTCCTCCTAGGGCTTAGATAGTGCACCAGGAGCTTGTAAGGATGCTGTTTTAGCAAGAACCAAGGACAGAATATGCCCTTGAACAGTGTGCATACCAGCTTTAAACAGTAGCCCAACCGGTGTCAGCACTCCATACTCCATGTGTGTTCAATTGTTTATGCATATTTACTTTGCAGACCAGCGGGGTCTAGAAGCCACAGCTTCCTCCCTGCATTGTGGTTTGTCAGGGCAGGCACATGGAACTCTTTCTCTTTCAAATCTGAGACTTGAGTTTTACCTCACCACTGAGAGAAGACATCTCTTCAGTCCCCATTTCTGAGTCATCTTGTTCAGCTGCCCAACTAGTTCATTACCGAGCGAGCCTTGCCAGGATGGGCTTGGCACCAGACCTGGCCACTTGAGGGAGCCGGGGAGAGTGATGAGGGCTGAACATTCAGCCAGGGTGACCAGTTGCCACAGACATCTCCCTACTCCAGCACAGACAGAGCCCAGTCTCTTGAGGGTTTGCCAATCCAGAGACAAACCCTTAACCTTCATTGCCCAGTGTCTTGGTAAACTCTTATTTTCTTTATCAAGTTTGGATAGAAAACAAAACAATTAATTTAGAAAGCAGCCCACAAGAATCTAAACATTATTTATGTCTCTAATTATCTCATTCTAGTGGGTATTTTAGTCCCTGCCTGGTCAGGACATTAATTATCTTCATAACTACAGCAAAAGTTAAATAATAAGCACCCACGGCTATAGCACTACTGTAATATGCAAGCTTAAATGAACTTATAAATTTTATTAATGGATGCTTTATACAACTCCATATATTATAAATCAAACAAGAAACCTATTCCTATCTTTTAAGGGTACGGTGAAAAGGCTTTAACATTATTGAGGATAATTTTTATTAAGTTTAAAACTCTCTCTTTTTTTCAGTAATGAGACTGTTATGAGGATAATTTAATCTAGTTTGTCACGAGGCACCCCGGCTTGTTAAATAAGTTAATAAATGACTGCGCATTAATCAAAGTGACAAAGCTATGAAGAGCTGGGGATGGGAGACAATTCTGGTGATAGTATTAATTAGTATTTAATTAGAAACTTAGGTCCCATAAATAAAAAAAAATCATGGTAGAGACATTTATGCAAATTGCTTGGAGCCTGCAGTGGAGTTCTCTGCTTTCAAGAAACATGATTTTTTTTTTTTCAGAACATACTGTACACAGCAGCCCTGTGGCCACATCACGTGGCTTGAATGAGTTCTTCTTTTGTTTCCAATTTGTTCCAATTACAGGCCTGTAAATTCAAATCATTCTTTTGACTGTCCTGATTGAAATGTGGACTTTTGCACAGTTTCTGTTGCGAGTTCTTTCTTTCTTTCTTTTTTTCAATTAAAAAAAGAAGAAATTAAATAAAAAGAGTTTCTGATTCTTCTTTCGCTCCGTTAATTCAGACGTGTGCCACCATTTTTCAAAGAACAGTTGTGGATTGCATTTTGTGTTCACACACTGCCTCTGTTTTTAACCCCGGTGAGCTGTATCTGGGGTTTGTTATACGATATTATACTGTGGGCCGTACAGACTTGTCATCATTTTTATGATAATCATAGTGCTCCTACCTTTTCTCTCAACAACACATTTTTTGATAAATGGGCCATTTTTGATGGCCCAAAAGGATAATAACCATTGGGTTCTGAACGTCCCCTGCTCTTCTACGGTACGTCCCCCCCCCCCCCCCCCGCCCTCTTCAGGTTTTATTATTTGTTGCATTTATTCAAGAAAGGTTATCCACAGTAAAACCGCTTTTTCTATTCAACAGTCTATCTCTGTCACGGTTCATTTATGTGAAAGCATGACAGACTGAAACCCGTATTATCCACAGCTGACAAGTGTCAGGGCGACAGTTCAATCAGCCCTTCCTTGAGATGATGCCCACGGCCCTGTGTTTGAAGTAGGACAATAAAGCAGGAGACACAATCGAGGCCAAACTGATCCAGACCCTGCATGTAAAAGGGATTCTGCCTAATAACACGGTGCGGGTTTTTTTTTTTTTTTCTCCTCTCCAAACACATTAGTCCTTAAACAGTAACTTGGCCCTTAAGAAAAATCTGTGACTGACATGAAAATGCTAAGTTTTAACGTGGTTGGTTTATCCATAACCTCATGGGGCTGCTTCTTTGTGCAGACTGGTTTTGTCAAAGTCAGAAAAATAATGAATTCAGTGTCTGATCATTTTTAGGGAGTTGTTTGAATGGGATTTTAAGTCAGACATCCTGATGTTGACACAGGGATCATTTTCTTGTCCTTTTGTTTTACATTTGTGGAACAGATCATTTGCATCAGCTAATAAAATTAAAGCTCAAAAAAAAAAAAAAAAGAAAGAAATGCATACGAAAGCCAGCTCCCTCCCGCAGCAATACCCGATCTCCTCCGCCAGCCCAGTAAACAAGGATGCCAGGCCTGTTTTTGTATGTGATGTTTCTCTAGAACACAGAACGTAATACAAATAGATATGCAAACTCAACACCTCTGCGGCCTCCGTAGCACTTGGACACCGCCATAGATTGAAGCATTTCTGTACAAATCCTGACAACGAACAGCATGACCAAAGTCGATAAATGCTAATAATGCACAGGCTGCTCTTTGCAGGGACCAGGGCAGAGTCACCATTGCTCTCCTGCAGCCTCCATGCCACTGTAATGACAACGGACAAGGGAAGGTTGCCCACCTCCTTAGAAGGAGTCAGAACACTGGATGCCTTTAATAGGGAAAGAGCCAAAGACCCTCTTCAAACATTAAAAACTGTTAAAGCCAGAAGGTACCACAGAGAACATCAAATCCAACTCGTGTCCTTTATGGATGAGGCCCAGGCACATTTTGTGACTTCCGAGGTCAAAGAGCTTGTAAGTCGCAATGGAAAAGTGACGTTAACAACAGAGCAATCTGTGTTTTGCTTCTCTTGATCTGGCTTTAGGAGGCAGAGCCGAGTTAGTGGGAAAAGATCTGATCAAAAAGCCAAATCCAGATCAGATGGGGAGTAACGGTGCCCGGAGCTACCAAACATGACAGGCCACTTCCCTCTGGGGCGGTTGAGGCAGTGTGTTCGGTGTGTGTGTGTTCAGTGTGTGCTGGTGACTCTCCACCCACGCTGCTCTGTCCCACATCATTGGTTTACCCACATTCTCTACCACTCTCTGCCCTGCTCACCACATCACTCAGACTCACGGTGCTGCTGGCTGCCAGGGCAAGGCGATAATGGCCAACCAGGCCCTCTTCCTTTGTCCCCCTCTGAGTCCCCCTATACTCTGCTTCTATTGAGTGGCTATTGCCATCACAAGCCCCAGTCACCCAGGATCTTCCTGTGACACTACAGTTATAGGGTCTAATAGCTTTACATAGTTGCTAACCTGGAGAGGCTGCCATCTTCTGTTCGTCACATCGCTCTTCCCATCTGCTGAAGGTGGTCCCCTCTTTAAAGTCTCCATCTGAATCCTCTCAGGTCAGTTCCATTTCCCGCTAGGACCCACACTGAACATTGACCCACTGGACTCCTAACTGGTCTCCCTACAAAACTAGCCCAATAGATCTTAACATAGTTTGGATTCCCTTGGAGAATCTTGATGAAAGCTACGGGCTCTCATCCCAGAACAAAACTGATTACACACATACATAACATGTGGCGTGGAGTGACGGAAAGTCCTCAGATTCTTCAAGGCTCTCTCCAAATTCTCTAGGGTTCCCCCAAACTGCCAATATGTCTGCTAACTGAATCTTCTAGGAAGCAACTAGGAGAGCTCCATTTCATCATGGAATGCTCCTCCCATGGTGCTTTGAGTGGAATAGCCCACAGAGAACGTGAGGCCAGGCCCCTCATCACAGCATGTCAGGCTTCATCTGACAGGATCCTACTAACAAAGGAGCTGGAGAGAGGGAACTTAATGCAGGAGAGTTGCTGCTGAGGGAGGTGAAAGGGTAAAGGGGAAGGAAAGACAATCCGGAGATTAGCACCAGCAGGAAGCCGGGTACTCAGTATTACAGGGACAAAGAGGAGAGAGGAGGTCAACGGAGCCCAGGAGCCAGAGCTTCCAGGAGAGCCACAGGAAGACCACCTAACCCCTGGAAGAGATGGTCAAAGCAGAAAGAATGTTGTTTTTCCTCCCACTGATTGCCAGTCCCTCATAGACCACACTCTTCACAAGTCCACTGGCAGTGGGAAGGCGAAAGAATGGCCTGAACTTGAACTTGAATGATGCCCACAAAGCCTCCATGATCTGACTATCTCTTCCCACGGACTGCTGACCCCTGGACCCTGGGTACTCCTGGAAGATTCATTCTTCTCATATCTAGACTGTACTGGCTATATGCCAGGCACTGGTTCCCAGAGAGAGGAAAGGTGGAGAATGCCACCCAAGAGTTACAAATAAATATTTAAGATTAAAGCTGGCAAACTGTTCAGCCATAAAAGCAGCAAGGGTGGTTAATGAGAGCAGAGGACCAGGGAGGCTGTGCCAGGCTTGCAGAGCAGTGATAACTCAGGCAATGCACGGTGAGAAGCCATTGAGTAGGATAAGCAGAGAGAGACTAGAAGGGCTCCATCAGAGACTTCTGATAATGGAACCCACAGGTTTTGAAACCCAGGCAACCATGCACAGGGCCAGATGCACTGATAACTGAGGTGTACCCAGAAATCCCCTAGGAAGCTTTGGGAAAATAAAGATGCAGGGTCCTACCCAGTGACACAGGAGAGTCCGTTCGTAGTTCACAAAAGATGGCAGCTCTGTTTTCAGAATGGTTCGGAGTTGACGGCTAAGCACAGCCATTATTAAAAATTGGGCTATATGTGCTGAAAATTAAGATGCTTACTAAAAGTACAGTGAACAAACATTTAAAATACTTCATCATAGTAATTGCATGGGTCTTATGCTTTTGAGGGTGTTGGCTGCCTGAAACTGTGGAGACATGCTGTCATGGTGTGCTGTTCTTTCTGACTCCATGTACAATGTCACTACAGTGAGAGCTCATTGAACACTTACACCACAGAAATTAGCCAGGACGGGGCTTGATTTAGTGTGTGGTAAGTGTCCACACCAGAGGTCAGCAAACCACAGCACGTGCACCAAATCTAGGCAAACATCAGTTTTGTGCGACCCATACGTGTTCACATTTTTTAAGAGATGAGGGAAGAAGGGGGGGAGAGAAAAGAGAAAAGAAAAGAGAAAGGGAAGGGAAGAGAAAGGAAGTAGATGAGCGGAGAAAAGAAGGAGGAGGGAAGGGAAAGGAAGGGTAAAGAATGAGACATCTCTCAACCACAAAACATGACGATGCCTAAAGATTTACAATATAGCACTTGATTAACTTTGTTGGCCTCTGGCCTAGATTTACAAAAATGTTAATAATGAAAATGAAAATGTGTCGTGTTTGTGAGGATTACGTTGTGAGTATCACAGAAAATTGGGGGAAGCATCTTCCGTTGCCAATAACTTTCTGATACCCAATTGGCCAAGAAGGCTGTCCATCACTAACAAACAAGTGAAGATCCAGGTCCATTGCTTCATTCATGATATTTGTTGATGTTGATGAAGACTGTCAACCACCATCCATGTTAGGACTCTTCTTGTAGATGAGCACTGAAGTTGGAAGGCAGCCATGCATTTATCTGTGGCTGGATTTTGTCAAATCATGATTGAACTTCAGCCTCGGGTTAACTGCACTCAAATTACCTGCAGAACAGCATTATATGGGAATCATCTAGCTGAGGTGATTCAGTGGCAGAATATTACCCAGTGTATGTTATCAGTCTCTGTCAGTAGGATGCTACTCATCCCTTCTATCAGTAAATTATATACATACATACACACATATATATATATACATACAACCATTTTTACTTCCCCAGAAATCTAGTTACGTAGACTAGAATCTGATTTCATTGGTCTAGGGTTTGGCATTTAAAAACAAAATTCTTATTCAAATGTGTAGCCACACTGAAAATTCCTCCTTAGCAAACAGTCAAAAAAAAAAAAAAAAGTGGGGAGGGAATGCCTTTAAGAATGTGTCATCTTTACAATGGATGTAACTCAATGGGTAGAGTGCTTACCAAGCAAGCACCAAGCCCTGGGTTTGATTCCCCAGCACCACATAAGTGGGTGTGGTGGCACACACCTGTTATCCAGAACTCCAGAAGTGCAGAAGGATCAGAGGCTCAGGTCATCCTCTGATTGGAAAACACGTTGAAGCCTGACCAAAGCGCATTGTGAATGTGCACATGGTAAGGATGTGTGACATACCTCCTCAAGATATCCCTCCTCTCCTCTGAACATACTTCTCCTAGAGAAGTGTTTTTATGTCTTCCTAGATCCATGCTATTGCTTTCTCTCCCAAAGTGACTCCCATGGTAATTTCACTCAGGGCCCCTCTTCTCCTATTGCCTACCTAAACCGTAGCCACTTGAATTCCACATTAGACAGCCCCTCTTCTATCAGACCTCTCTGTCTATGGCATTTCCCACTCTAGAACCTACTTGTCAGCTTCTAACAACAAAACGTTGCTTATTTAGCACATTTACTTAGCTTGCTTAGCACTGGGTCCTGCTAAGTCCTCTTTTGAGGACTCTCTGGTAGGCACCTGTAGCAAATGTGATTGTTTGGGTTATTGAATCCTAAGCCAAAGCTGGCTGAGGACATGGATCAAAGCTGCTCTTCCCTGATGGACCTGTCAGATGTGACCGAGGCAGGCCAGTCCCACTGATGGACACCCAGCAGTCATCATATCAAGAGCAAGAGGTACCCAGCCAGCATGCAGAAGATGGAAGACAAATAGAAAAGGAAAAGAAGCTGGGATTTTGTGCCATCAAATTCACAGCACCAAGCCCTATAGCTGGAGTTTTCCTGTGTCCACCCGACTCCTACAGCCACTCAGACCCAAGTAAACACACAGAGACTTATATTACTTATAAACTGTATGGCCGTGACAGGCTTCTTGCTATCTAGTTCTTATATCTTAAATTAACCCATTTCTATAAATCTACACCTTGCCACGTGGCTCATGACTTACCAGTATCTTTACAACTTACTTTTCATGGCATCGGCTAGCAGCATCTCCTGACTCAACCTTCTACTTCCCAGCATCCTCCTCTCTGCTTGTCCCACCTATACTACACTTCCTGCCTGGCTACTGGCCAATCAGCATTTTATTTATCAACAATCAGAGCAACACATTCACAGCGTACAGAAAGACATCCCCAGCAAAGCCCCTTTCTTCCTGCTTTTGAAAGTCTTGTTTTGTGTGAAAGATAATTCCCTCATTGTTCAAGCCACTCCTTGGGCTTGAAGATCCTGTGGTCACAACCAGATGCAATCTTAACAGGGATGCCAGTCCAGAAGCCCCACCAAGAATATCCTCCTCCAACTCCGCACTCCTCCATATCTGTTCCAAAGCACCTAAAACTATTACATGAATGGGTTACATCCCAGTTTTTTGAAATTCGAATGTATTTCTCTATAACACTGGACTATTTCAGGAAATCACGAGCAGAAGTTTGCAGGAGTATATAAATTCCTAGAGTATTTGAGGAGATTAGAAATAAGGTTTAGGTAGACTTATGTTCATGTAGCTTCATATAGAAGGTAAGTATCCAACAATACTAAGTATCCATAAATACTATGTATTTATATACTGGTATATAGTAAAGAACAATTCCAAAGGGGTTGGCTTTTACCAACAACTTGCTTTTGAAGCAGGAGGAATATGAGTAGGTATAGCATATGCTGTGTGGGTGCATGTACTTGGATCAAAATACAAAGGGCACTGAGCACCCAAAGGCCATTCTGAGAGTGTATGAGAGAGGAGTGTGTGACAGCTGTGCATGGAGCTTGATAGACCACATTAGCAATAACTATTACATACACGGTTGCATTCTATTTTTGTATCACATTAATGGACATATTATTGGTAATTGTTCTTAATAGAATCACAGAAATGAGAGATGGAAATGCTATACAGTATGATGGAATGCTGTTCCTTCACCATTGATCATTTTAATAAGCCTGCTCGGTCATTACTTACAGCCCATACTACAACTTTGCCAATGAGGCAGACCAAAATGAGGAGATAAACAAAATTTGTTTCCCTGATAAATGTGAAGCCCAAGTTTTAAGATATTTTGCTGAAGTTTTAAACTGATTGTCAATTAGTCAATGAGCTATGGCAGGCAGTGTATTTCTGGGTAATTAGTGTGTGTCTTAGGGGGGTTATTTGGCATGAGGCTGAGGGCAAAGTAATTTGTATCTCCCAGGAAGTGCAATAATTGCCTCAAGCTGAACTGCTTGGAAAGTGTATTAATTCTATTAGGAAACATTTATGTTATTTTATATGGCATCCTGTATATTCATGAAGTATACTCATAAACCATGAATTATTCATTTTGGGGGTCTCAGCATATGAGGATGGCATTGATGATAAACAAGAAAACAGGAAGGGCTGTGTGTGCCATTGAGGAACTCAGGCACAGTCAGAAAGATGCATATTGGCTTACGAAATCCATCATCTTAGGACATCCCTGGATCCCAGCCATATTAGTACACCATGGGATCCCAGTGGGAGGAAGAATAAGGTCTTGCAAAGGTAAGGTCAAAGGTATGTCCTCCTGTTTAAAACTGGCTTCCCAGTGGCCCAAAAGGCATTCTAACCAGGGTCTGTTATGTGGGCTTTGAGAGCCAACAGCCACATGGAGATGGGCTTGATCTTGGTATTTGAGGCACATTCATCCCCATCTCTATTTTGGAGATTGAAGACATGAAAAAAAATTAATCACTCACTCATTCATACAACGCTCACAAGTGAATTTCTGACTGCTAGTTATCCACTCCTGTGTAACAAATTTCCCAGCTGAGCACCCTACAACCACACTCATTCATTGTTTCTCGGCTTCTGTCTCAAGTCTTCAGAAGGCTGCACCAGGGAGACAGCTCAGGGTCTGTGAGCCTTTCTGAATTCTCTGCTTCCAACTCATTTCTAAGCCCTCAGATTCCTGTGGGTGATTGTGCTGAGGACCTAAATTCCTTGATGGGTGGTGGCCAGAGGCCACCCTCAGTCTCTTGCCACATGGCTCTCTTCAATATGGAAACTAATTTCATCAAAGTAGGCAAGCTAATAAAGGAATAGGCTGTCTGCTGGCAACAAAAAAGTCACCTTCTTTGGACACTGTGTTACAAAAACAGTATCCCATCACCTTTGCCATAATCTATTGATTCAAAGCAAATCGCTTGATTTGGATGACATTGAAAAGAGGGAAATGCACGCGCGCGCACACACATATATACATATGCATATGCGTATGCATATACGTATACGTATACATATACATACAGGATCTTCAGGTCTGTCATGAAGCCTCGTACCATAGCCAGACCTCAAGCTCCCTCCTTTACCAACAACTCCGGAGCCTAAAAGAAAGCATTTGGAGAATTCCAGTTCAGGCAGGACAACTAGAAGAAGCAAGTGGCATTAAATCTGAAGACTATAATGAACAAAAGCACGCACGTTAGGTACAAAGCAGGCAAAAAGCAGGTCCTGTTGGAGGGGCTGAAAAAAAGAGCTGAGTGACTGAGACAGGATCCACAGGGGGAAAGGTGGGACAAGGTGAGGTTGGGAAGATGGGCAGGACCTGGATCATGCTGGGTTGAAGGTCAGGAAGAGAAGTTAAATTCTATTCTGAGTGCCACTGGGAAGCCACCGGAGGTTTTTAGCACAGAATGCTATGATCCAATTTGCATTTGTAAAATATCAGATGCCCAGCTGCTGCAAAGAGATCAAGCTGGAAGCATAAAGACCGGTTAGAAGCAAGAGGTTGTGATGTCAGCAGCAGGACAGTGGCTGGGGAGGTGCAGAAAATGGATGCCTGCGAGATAGCTTTTAGAGTTGAGAAGGGACATCCTTGTGAAAATATTTGTATGTTAAACGATCAGCTCAGCTACTTTCCTCTTTGTCCAAGTTCTAAGAGAATGCTAAGGGAAGGATCCAGTTTACGGTGGGAAAAGAAAATGGAGAAAATAAGGTGGATGAGCATATGGAGTGAGGAGACAGCTGTGGGAAAGACCCATTGAAGCTCTGAAGGATCTGGACATGTTCCTGTTACATTACGTTGGACACAGTGTTGCATTTCCATGCTTCTTCCTCTTCTGTAAAATCATCTGCCTTTCAAGATTATTGAATAGATCAAATTAAACAGCATCATACAAATTCCGGTAATTTTCTTCAGGGGTCATTTGGCTTTACTGTCCAGACAGCTAGCTACTCAATTGTTAAACCTTACTGACTACCTCAAGGAAAACGGTACAATCCAGACATCCTCTTCTCAAATTCCTTACTCATTTTAGTCAGCTTCATAGCATTTACTACAACCTGCATGGCTTTGTGGATCCTTTATTCTAAGGGCCCAGGAGAGCCCTTGCATGCAGTGGGAGGTCAAATGTTTGCTGAGTGTTGCAGGGTGTGACCGCTGAACAAAGGCATCCTGGGCAGTTGTCCTCAGTGTTTCCCAGCATATTTGACACAGCATGAACAAACCTGCTTGGGACTCACAGTAAAGTCACAACCATATATGTAGCTGAGGATAACTTGCATAAGCTTTTACAATGTACAAGGGCCTTCATTTGACCACATCTTTTAGTCCTGTTGTAAGCTGGTCTTTGAGATAGATAATGTTCCCAAGAACAGATAAGATGATGGGAAGTAGATGGAATTAAGAAATGTCTCCAAAGGCCAGAAACTGGAGATGCTGGAAATAATCCAGGACCCTGCTTTAACATGCATTCACCAACTGGATGTAGTGGCATCACAGCCCTTGGGAGGCAGAGGCAGGCAGATATGTATGAGTTTGAGGCCAGCCTGGTCTACATAGTGAGTTCTAGAATAGTCAAGGCATGATAAAACCCTGTCTCAAACAATAAAATTTAAAAAAAAATACAAATAAAATATGAATTTACTTCCCAGCAAAACGAAAGTCAAAATGTTTCTCGAACTCCCCAATAGACGGGCTGACTCACACCCACTCGAATCCTGGGCCTGATTCCCTGGAATTATCTTTCTCTGCACATCCCTGACTCCTGCTGTCAGCAGTAGCTAGTACACAACCACCAGTGTGATGTACCCAACTGGACCTGAAGGAATTGCTGGAAGTCAGAGAGCTGGTATCCAGCCAACTCCTCCACATTCCAACTGCCTTCTTCTGGAGGAACTTGTTTCCATACTACATTTCTCAGTTGTGTTTAATCTGACCATGGCCTGCTGGCTTGGTCCTTGTCTCACGTTCATTCATCATGCAACCACTAAGCATCTATTTATTGTCAAACCTTTGCACTAGGCAACCAGATGGACAAAGTCTCTGCCCTCTGGGAGTTATCATTCAGGAGCAAAGGCAGACTTTAAGAAGGAGTTGATTTAGAACGCTGTGGTTGGTACAATATAGGGTGATATAAGAGCATAAAGAGGTACCTACCACCTGTGGCTCATTCTTGGGCATCCAGGGAAGCTTTCCTGAGTCATTCGATTGTAGCTAAAAAGCAACTAGACCCATCCAAACAAGAATGTAGACCGTCCTCAGCACAGAAAGCAGTGAGTATGAGAGACCCTGAGACCTAAAAGAGCTTCTAAAAACCACAAAAGGCCAAAATAAAAGTATGAAAAGAGGATGCAAAGGAACCTGGCATCAGACAGAGCTGGAAGAGGAGGCAGCATCCAGGACCTGGTCCTAACACATCTACTCCCCACTCTTCTCTGGGATGCTAATAAATAACACATTGTCACCTTATCCCTCACTTGATAGTTTTAGTAGAGGCATCACTGGTGTGTCCCTAGGAAACTGTGTACTTCTATCTCAAGCCACATCTTAACCATTAGTTTCTGTCTTCTTGGCGATCAGAACGGCTGTGAGTCAAGTCATTCTCGTCCTTCCGTAGACTAGCAAATTCAACGTGGAGGACACAGCCCAGCCTGACTCCTTCCCAGGGAAAGAGGTTCTGGCGCAATGTGATTCTGGAAGCTTCTGCTAGCAATTGTTCTTCCTTCTTGACTCTTGTAAGTTAGTGGTTGTCAGGTGAGCAGGTGAGGGTATAATGGGAGCTTGAGAGGATGTTTTGATTGCTTCAAGGCTGGGAATCACCACTGATTTTGTTTGTTTGGTTGTTTGGTTTGGTTTGTTTTTTGAGACAGGTTTTCTCTGTCCTGGAACTCCCTCTGTAGACCATGCTGGCCTTGAACTCAGAGAACTCCCTACTTCTGCCTCCTGAATGCTGGGATTAAAGGCGTGAGCCACCACTGCCTGGCTACCATTGATTTTATTGAGTAGAGATTGAACGGTAGATGTTCTACAGTACATGAGACAAGTGGTCACAACAGAGAACTGTCCTGTGTGCCACATGACTTTGAAGTCCCACCAGATATGGATATAGGCTAAAAGCCTGTCATTTCTGAGCTCAGAGACTAATTGTGTTTTGCATAAAGTACAATATTTTTGCTCAGTGTCAGTATGCATTGAATTATCCAATAATGAAACTACAGTGGAAATTGATAAAGATATAACTTGTTCCTTTCAAACTTTCCCCAGGGGTTATCATCATTACCAAAGTCATGCCTTGATATATTTGACTCACCAATAGGTTAGCCCTGTATATATTTGTCTTTGAAATCGTCAGATTTCCCCCATGATATATATATATATATATATATATATAGTGTATGTGTGTGTGTTATATATACATATATGTCTTACTTCAAAAATTCCAATTCTAAAGAAAGTGTTGCCAATATTCAGTTGTAAGTATTTTACTCCTCTGAAATCTAAATGTATCTATTAGATGAGGTTAAGCATTGAGGGCTTCCTCAAGCACTGGTTCCTTGCCTGTTGGGTGTGGTCCGCAGACCAAAGACTTTGCATCACCATTGGAGAGCTGATTAGAAGGGATGATCACAAGCTCCTCCCAGATCCACAGAGCTGAGTCTTTATTACATATGCTCTCCAGGAGATGCAGATGGACACAGAGATTCGAGATGTTCTCTACTATGTTCCACAGAGCTGAGGGGTGAAAGAAAGAAAGAAGTCACTTATTCTAAATTACTTTCATGTCTCCTCTTTATTACAGTTAAGACACTATATAAATGTTTCAGATTATATGTAAAGATGGGTTATTCTATCAATGAATTTTACTTCAAGCAATGGGAGTTAGAGAGTCTATTTTAATGAAAGAGGGTGTTAGATTTGACAGGTTGAGAATGTTGCCCTGGGATCTCAGGAAGAGTTAGCTGTGAGAAACTTTGGAGTAGCTAAATGAAAATAGACAGCAGAGTCAAATTTATTTGGACTTGGCCATTTATACATTCTAGCAGCTCCAAGATCTGTATTTCTAGCTACTGAACAACAATGTATCTTGCCCTCTAAACACCCTGAGTATATCCCTGCTTTCTTTCTTTCTTTTTTATTTACAGATGTACCGTTTATTCCTTCTTTGTGGACATGTATTATACTTCATTTAATCACTTCTATAAGACAGCTAATGGCTTTTCCTTAATTTAACATTATGGCAATGAATAAAATTATGGGAAAGTGTTTTATTTTTTATTTTATTTCTTTTTCATTTTTCTTTATTAAGAAATTTTTTACTCACTCTACATACCACCCACAGGTCCCCCCTCCTCCCTCCTCCCACCCCCAGCCCTCCCTCCCAAGCTACCCCACATCCCCACATCCCCCAAATCAAGGTCTCCCATAGGGAGTCAACAGAGCCCGGCACACTGAGCCTAGGCAGGTCCAAGTCCCTTCCCACTGCACCAAGGCTGCACAAGGCATCACACCACAGGCACCGATATCCCTGCTTTCTGAAAAAAAATCATTATTTCACCAAGTAAGGGTCCTTCTGCTCCTACAGGATCAGCCACACTCTTGCTTATCCTGGAGAACTTGTGTGTCCCCTTTTCTGTGCACTATAATGTCACAATAGTCTAGGGCAGCTAAGAGACTGGCAACAGAGAGCCACAGACAACATGAGATGCCACAAAAGTGAAAGAGACAGTAGGCTATTTAACGACACGCACAAGTCACTGAACGCCAACACCTTGTACAACTTCCAGGAAACCCATTTCTCCCTCCTCGAACCCCCTGGCTCCCCAACCTAGTCATGTTAGCCTCTTTTATGCCCCTCAAAATTGTCTTACCATGTCATTAGTTGACCTTGTTTACTTCTCAGAGTATAGACTATCACCAGGTGGGACTCCCATCATCATGTCCTTCCACCCCGTCAGCCCTTCTGGTGACTGTGACAGGACGACCTACTCAGATAGCTCTCTCCTGCAAGGATCACTCCTTCCATTCACTGCAAGGTCAAGATCACGCACATTTCAGGATCTCTCTTGTCGTTTCCTAACTATTGTCCAAGTCCATCTTCCTCTCAAGTTGTGGGATTCCCTTCTCCTTCACAACCGAACTTCTTTTAAAAGAGAATCTCTCTCTCTCTCTCTCTCTCTCTCTCTCTCTCTCTCTCTCTCTCTCTCTCTCTCTCTCTCTCTCTTCCTGTCTTTGTTTCTCCCTCTCTCTCCCTCCATCCTTTCTCCCCTCTTTCTCTTCCTACATCTCTCATCTTCTTTATTCCCCAAACACTGCAGCCAACTTCTAACCTCACTGCTCACTGAAACCCCCGACACCCACACCATTCAGCTTAACGTTACTAAAGCCATCCAACCCTTCTTTGGTTTCCTCTCACTAGAACTTTCAACAGGTCCGCTTTTGAAGTACCTGTCTTTTTCCTTTGTTTTTCATGGTGCTACACAGCCTGCCCATCTTCCTGGCTCTCTGAGCTGCCTCTCCTTCTCAGCCCCTTCCTGTGACTCTCTCAGAAATGTTTGTGCTTCCTGGAGTTCAAGATTCTCTTCTCTACCGATCAACATTTTCTCCAATTTGACTGCATCTTTTAATAATGTTTCATCTCCTTCAAAAAAAAGAATGATCTCAATTCTTTCACATCAGTCAAACAGTGATTGGCAACACTATTCACCCAGGCTCCAAACTGAGACCCAGACCCCAATAAAAACTGGCACCAGGCACCATTATCTACTATCCTCAAAAACTGAGGCCTCACTGTGAACCTCCATCATTCTCTCTCATTTCTGTCATTCAAACTTCACATTCCAGGTCCAGCCCGGCTCGTGGCTTTTGTCTCAGGACCAACAATGAGCAAGACAAGAAGAGACATTTGCTATATACACCTTCCACCTACTGCTCTCTCCAGAAGCCTTTAAAGCCCTGCCCTAGTCTCGATATCCTTCAATTCTGCCTTCCCACCTCTAACCCTTCTTAATGTGCATGTCCACAGGTCCCACTCTTCATGATGAGACAAGGGTATAATGAGCTGTGCTCTTGATTTGAAAACAAATGGCTCTATTTGTATACCGTGGTACAGAGGAAAAGACAATTGGTCAAATGGGGTTTGGGTGCTACCTCATGCACAAGTTCTCTAGTCCCCTTGGAACTGCACTTAGAGGACAAGATAATCACACACTGGCAGTCAAATAGTGATACAGGTAACAGGGTACGGTGAGGGTCAAGTGTCTAGACAAACCCAGGGGTTTGTAGCATGAATCTTAAAAGGTCTTATTAATAAAAACAAACCTGGAGCTGGGTATTGGGGTGAATGCTGGAAGATCAGAGAAGCAGAACAAGCCACAGCCACCTCACCTCACCAACTTCTCAGCCGATCCTGTTTCCTCAGACTGGAAGCCTCTGAGTCCTTATCCAAATGGATCTCAGCTGAACTGCTGCTCAAAAGCCTAAAAGCTTAAGCAGCCCTAGTTCCTGGTTTTCATGCCTTATATACCTTTCTGCTTCCTGCCATCACTTCCTGGGATTAAAGGCATATGTCACCATGCCTGGCTGTTTCCAGTGTGGCTTTGAACTCACAGAGATCCAACCACCATTTTCTGGCCTCTATGTCTATCTAGTGGCTGTTCTGTCCTCTGACCCCAGATAAGTTTATTACGATGCACAATATATTGGGAGATACAATATATCACCACAATGGTTCCTAAAACCCCAGTGTACCTAAGAATACTTTGTCTATGGAGTCTTTAAAGATACAGGTTCCTACATTCTACCCAGGAGATCAGACTAACCAGGACTCTGATTAATCCTAGCAATCTGCATCTTGGAGAAGCTTCTTCACAATTCTCACACAGGTAGAGATGTGATGAACATCAGTCCAGCCAACAGTTCTCTGATGTCCAAGGGGTGAGGGAACTCCATCAGGCAGGCCAGGGGAGAGCTATTTTTGAGCTTAGACCTTCAAAAGCTCACGAGGAATCCTTTTCATCCCTCTTCTGCGTGGTTGGGTGTCTTGAAGGGGAGCCAACGCCTTGTCATTATGGGGAGGGTGTGTAACTGGCAGTAAGAATAAAAAGGGACGCGTCCAGCTGAGCCAAGAGCCCATGAGACCGGTTTATCTGACTCTGATTCCAGGGTCTCTGGGTGCTGAAAGGTGGTGTTATGATTCACTGACGCTTTCACGTCTATTGTGTTTCTTTTCCTGGGTGGCTTTGCCAAGGACCTTGTAGATATCATTATTTTCAGATTACTGTTATTACAGTCTTCTTGAATAAAATACTACCATGTTCTTATCTCCATAGAGCAAGACCACGTTTCAGTTGTCTTCTTATCTTTTCATGTAAAAACAATCCCAGCAGTGAGGTCTCAGATGAGAAGAAAAAATAAGTAAAAGCCTTGGGGGGGGGGGCACACCCTCCCCAATCGAAGGAGCAGGCGGACAGCACAGAGCCACCTCCCTACATGCATGCCAGCAGCTGGGCCTCAACTGCACCATGAGCAAATAGCTCAATTGAGAGGAAAGGCGTTTCTGCAATTTAGCAGGAAAGGAGTGATTGACGAGGAACTCTACCCAGAAACTGACAGATTGTCAGATCTGCCTGCTACCTCTGGGTCATTTGAGCCACAGAATTTCTGGCCCAGTGAGAGCAAAGTCATTACGTTCTCCCTTGGTGCGTCTCTTTCTCTGCAGAGAGCTCAGAGTAGGAGAAATATCCGCAAGCTGTTTGAAAGCCAGGGACAGACCATGAGATTTTTGTCCTTCGTGTCTGGATTGGACTCCAGCTTTCTCCGCAGCAGCTCTAACTGGACATAGTTATCAGCTTATTTGAGGCTCATTGGTGAGTGGCACTTTAAGGAGTGAATTACAAACTACAATTCAATGAATGCTTGATGGCAAGTGTCCTGCTGATTTGAGATCTGGCTTTTAAAATAGACCCTTAGCTGAGGCTGAGTAGCAGCGAGACACCTGCCTGACTTGTTCTGCGCTGGAACTCGGGCTCATGCCTAGCAGCTAGTTTTATTTGGGCTATGTGATAGGGGTAGCTATGCAAATTACAGGATGTCCTGGTAAATTTAAATTTCATTTAAAAAGAACAATGTAAGTACATCCCATGTAGTATTTAGAACATACGCATATGAAATTTTATTCATATTTTTCCTGAGATTCAAATTTCACAAAATGTTTTGTGATTTTATTTGCTAAATTTGGCAACTCTGCTCTGAAACTGTTTGAGCATTGTTGTGGTTTGAATATGAAGTGTTCCCCCTACAGAAGGGGGAGTGTGTTGGAGGCTTGTGTTACTGTTGAGATATGCTTGGATCCTGAAGACACTAACATCATCAATGGGCTCTGCAGAGGTGGGCTTGGGTGAAGGAAGAAATTCAGTGGGGACATGTCATACATGTGTGTATGTACACACACACACACACACACACACACACACACACACACACACACACATCTTTTTGAGACAGGATCTCACTATGTATCCCTGGTCTAGAACTCACTGTATACACCAGGCTGGTCTTGAACTCACAGAGACCTCTTTGCCTCTTACTCCTGAGTTCTGGGGTTACAGAGATGTGGTTACCATGCCTACAGAAAGATATATCTTACTTGACTACTTCTTATCTTTCTCTTTGATTTTTCCAGGGGACAAGCAGCTCTGCTCGACACATCTTCCCCTTTGTGAAAAACAGAGCCAAATAACCCTGAACTGAAAATCCCAAAGCTGTGAGCTGAAATACAAAATTCCCTGGCTAAGTTGTCTTTTGCCGGGCATTTTCTCATGGCCTTGGAAAGGTAGCTAACCTTTCTTATTCCATTGAGGCCCTCTGTCAGGCTCCTTAGAGTGGAAATTTGTAACATTAGTCACCCCAAAAGCTGGCATTAGTGATGGGTAAATGGATAGTGTAAGATGGAGAGAGACTTCAAGGCCAATTATCTGTGCTTCTACCCACTCTGGGAGGAATATAGATGGAGACATAGAGATTCCCTACTCTTCCACAGGGGCATAGCTTCCAGGGACCTCTGCAGACACCTGAAACTGTGGGTCATTCCTAATCATATATGTACAATACTTTATCCTGTACATACATGTTATGATAAAGTTTGCTCTATAAATCAGGCATGTTATGGTTATGTCTGTTATTGCTATGTTTAACAATAAACTAATAATAAAATAGAACCATCATGATGTACCTTAACAAAAAGTTACTGAAGCACTTTACAGCATCTCTTCAGTGTGTCCTAGCTACCAGCACCACCACTCTTGTGCTCAGGGCCTGTTATTAAATACCAGTTTCTCAAAATAAGTACCACTATGCTGTAACAATCTTTTAACTGAGTAGGCTACTAAGTGACCAATGAGCAGGCAGTGTGAACAGCACAGATGTGCTGGGCAAAGGGAAGGTGATTCATGTCCCAGGTGGGACCCTGGTAGGATGGTCTGAGATTTCGTTGTGCTGCTCAGACAGTGTAGAATGTAAAAGCATGTGAGTTGTTTATTTTTAGAAATTTCCATTTAACATCTCTTGACCACAAATAATTAAAATGTTGGAAAACAAAACTGTGAATAGGGAGATTAATGTGTACTTTAAAAGCCCTCTATACAACAAGAGTGCCCTGACACTGGGTTTAATACGCAAGACTAGTCTCAAAGACTACACTGTTCACAGCCCATCACTTAGCTTGGCTCTACTTAGGTTTGTCTTAAAGACTGAGTCTGCCTGGTTCTTCCGAGGAGAGATATTATGGTGAAGGTGTTTTTGAGCTCCCATTCCTGAGCTGTGACCTTAATTCCTAGAAGTCCATAAACACCCAAGGTGGCTCTTCAGGCCGTCCCTTCCACCCTCAGTTTGTGCTTCTGTTTCCATTAGCTACCTGTAGTCCCGATCCCATGGAAGATTTGCCTACGCACCTTTCTTCTCTTTCCTTACACAACCGGGTAACCTGACCCAGATCCAGGCTGCTTGCCCTGGGCACCAGTTGGCTGTATTACTGGATCTTACTGCTGGGATTATCCCTGGACTCTGAAACATGCCACCTCAGCCAGGCCAGCTCCCACATCCTGCCAGCCACGCGGCTCTGAGACCAAATGAAACAGCAAGCCCATTCAGTATCTGTCTGTCCTCATAACTCTTGGGACCATGGATTTTTATATTATGGTCACACAGTGTATGGATAATGCTTCCCTCTATGCCCCCCTAAACGTTCATCAGTCAAGTTCAATCCTCATGTAGTTCAGAACTGTCTGAGTGCCCTCGGTTTGTGTGGCCTCTCCTGGGCCTTGGCCAGCCTAGACACGCTAGTGTGAAAGCTCAGGAAGACACTTTAGAGATGTAATGTCATGGTATTTGCTCTGCCCATGACCTTCAGCTATAAGGCCCAAAGGAGGTAGTGCTTCCTGCTGTTGTATGTGACCTCTTATAAGGAGTTGGAGAAGGGTCACATCCCCCTTCTCCCTGCTCCTGCCTGTGAGGTGGGTTCACTCCCGGTCAGATCAGAGGACAACTTGAGCTGTCTACTCCGTTCTGTATTCGTGAGTGTATTTCCTCAATTTATATCTTAATAAATTCTGTTACCCATTTAATAGACTCACGTGGATTGGTCATAATAATGTAGACTTCAGACTCCTCTTCTGCAATCCCTCTAACATGAAAGGTATCCCACGCTAGTGAATGATCCTTCTGGCATGACCCTCTCTCACAGTTCTGGGGTCTGATCTGAGGGGCCCCCTCACCCCATTCTCTGGACACATCACCCAGGACTCCATGAGTGATTCACCAGGCTGCTGGACTGTGGCTTGAAGGGAGAATAAAGTAAGATTGTTGTCTACTGTTGTTATCCTGAAAACGCAGAAACCTGCCAAGTCCAGGGACCCAGAAGCCCCTTCCAAGCAGACAGTGCCTCCTCCCTGACCCAGTTCCCTTGCCTAATCATGGGAACCCAGCTCTCAGCAGAAATAGACAGACAGGCTAGTGATTCTCAGTGTTATTTTCTAGGGCTGAAGCCACGGTTTTCCTGATTGGACCCTTGCTTATTATTTAATTGTTTATCTTGACATGCAGGCTTGTACCAGAGGGGAATGCTTAAAAAGTGGTGAGGAACTGGCGGATATGGAAAGAAAACGAATCCTTGAGTATCTCAGACACCCCTGCCAGACTCCTCCCAATTATTCTGCAGGCTTCTTTGCCCTGAGGGCAGTTTGCAGCTCCAGGGGACTGAAATTGGCTTAAAAAAAAATCCTTTCCTCTCTGTGCCCCATGTGAGGGGGCATTGTGTGCTCTCTAAATAATAAGCCTGGCTTTGTGTGACCTAATGGACAGGGCCTTCGGAGAGATTTTCCACTGAGAGCGGTCAGCTGCACCCTAGGAAACCAAGAAGTTTCTAGAGCAAGGAGAAAAGCTGGGCAGTACCATTTGTTTTCTGGAATTTGTGTTATGAACTAATTCTTCTCTAACACTAGTTTAGAGTAACTAGGTAAAAGTACAGCAGAATAATCCAAATAATCTAATAAGTAATAGCATTTAATCAGATGTCCCACACCCCACTCATTACCACCCAAATAACAAATAATCCGCAGATCATTTTAGAGCAGTTACGGTGTGCTAGCCATTGTCATCGATCAAGGTAATTATTTATTAGATTTATTGATTTCCTACTTGGGACTCAGCAATAGCTAAAGGCTCAAGGGGTCAGAATGGAGAGGCCACAGGTCTTGGTTTCTGGCTTACAAGTTACTGACCAGAATAAAATACCTCCACTGTACCAGGCACAGACTAGGGAATTTACATGGATAAATTACCACAGTAAATCCTTCGGTAGCGCCTCAGGGAAGACAGTCGTTCTCTCTCTCTCTCTCTCTCTCTCTCTCTCTCTCTCTCTCTCTCTCT
>CABHPR010135115.1:0-17555 GCA_902168415.1 Peromyscus melanophrys
CCCCCCCCCCGCAAAAAAACCCAGAAAAATAAAGAATTTTGGCATAGTTTTCTTATCACTCTAAAAAGGACAATTTTTCAGTAAAGTTATGGGAAAAATTAGATGAAGCTAATCAAAAGAATAAGATTAGAGAGATGTCACAATGGGTAAATTCTTTTTTTTTTAATTAATGCTCACATACTGTTAGGATCTAGGAGTCTTGATCAGGTTTGTTTTCTCTGCCATTTGAAGCATTAACAGACAGGACAGTTCTCAAGCAGAGCAGGTAGAAGTTAGAAACCACAAGCACAGCAAACAGGTGTAGATGCGATCAGCAGGTAAGAAAGGACTTCATTCGGAGTAAGGAAGCACATACATACAGCTGGCACCCACGGAGGGGAAGACTGCACAAAGCAAAGGGGAACTCGGGAAAATGAAGCCCAGCTTCTCCTTGAGGACCTGGAGTCTCATAATCTTTGAAGGGAATCTTTTTGAATTCTTCTTCCAGGGCGATCTTGGTGTTCCCCCATGAACCCTCCTTGTAGCCTAGCCTCTCTGGGGCTGTGGATTGTAGCATGGTTATCCTTTATTTTTCAGCTAATATCCACCTCTGAGTGAGTATATACCATGCTTGTCTTTTTCATTCTGTGTTACCTCAGTCAGGATGATTTCCTTCTATTCCATCCATTTGCCTTCAAATTTCTGTTGATGTCCCTGTTTTTAAATTCACAATCCCTTTGAGGACATGTCCTCAATAATCTAAGTTCCTCTAATCAGATTTTATCTCTTAATATGCACATCCCACCATTGATATTTACCAAATATTCCCAATCCAGAATCTATTGACTTAATTTCCCTATATAAAAGGATTTTAAAGCAGGAAATCAGTACATATTTTTACATGCACGATCAAAGCAACAGTACTCAACAAATACCAAAAGATAGTACTACCTTTCTATTGTCAATTATAGTAATTGTGAAGTACACACAATGCAAGGTTGTTTAGACTTAAAAAGGAATAAAATCCTACTTGTTACAATATCAGTGATACAAAAGAACACATAATTTATAATCTTATTTATGTTAAACGTTCAGAATATTAATTATCTAAGTCACAGAGAGAGAATATAGAAAAACATTTGCTGGGGGTAAACATGGGTGACAGAGTATTGATGTGTACAGAATTGTGATTTGGGATGATGGGAAGGTTATGTCAATGAGTGGTTGTTAAGCTGCAGAACAATGTGAATATACCTAAGGGCCCTGATTTAAATATGGCTAAAAGGATCAATTTTATTTTATGTGTAGTTTTATACAGTTAAAAAAATTGTTTTCCCATTGATTGAGTTCACTCCTTGGTCAGTTGTGAAAGTATCTTGCCTACAGATTCTCTGGTCTTTATATTCTTCTGACTTATTTGTCTACTAACTGCTAATATTTGTATAACCATACAATAAAGTTTGACATGAATTACCAATTTTATCAATTGTATTTTGTTTTTTCGAAGATTATCTTCCCATTGATTCTCAATAAATACTTTAAATTTCACCTGCAAAATTCTTCAAAGAAATTAACTCTACCTAAACTGATATAATTGACTAATTAATAGATAAATCGTAGAAAATGAAAACTAAAGAGATTCCACTGTATTCTTATTTATGGGGTTCAATTTGACTTTTATGTTCATGATATTACATAACTTTCTGTGTTTTTGGATCTTTTTTACTTCTTTCAACAGCATTGGTGGTTTTCACTGTGGTGGTACTGCATTACTTTTCTTTAGGTTTGCTACTAAGCATTTTATATTTTAAGCTATTTATATATTACAATTATTTTGTTTATATTCCATTTAACTTTAAAAAGTCATTGTTTTGCTCTTTTATCTTAAAACACACAAATATATTTATTTATGTGACTGAGTTCTCATACTTTAGCTTTCTTTTTGAACAGTTTTTAATGTATAAAAATGAAAACATTTTGCTTTTCCATGCCAATCTTTTTTTTTTAATTTCTGCTTTATACCACCTGAAAGTTGATATAAAATACTGAATATATGAGATTAGAGTGAAAAGGCAGATATGGTCTCTCATTTCAAGGGAAAAGTTGTTAGTCTTTAACTGTTAAATATCATGATCTCTAACCCAATTTTCTTCTCCTCCTTCAGGTGCTTCAGAATGAATGAGTGTGATCTGAAGTAAGTGTCTTCCTTCCTATTAATTATTTACAGTTTGGAAAAATTGTCTTGTGTTAAATCTCTGTGTATTTTCAACTCTGTTTAAATGGAACAAACATGCCATGGTGTCTATACATCATCACTTCTTAAATAAAGGAGACAAAGCAAAATTCTACATAATTTCAGTATTTATTACATTGTTAACCTTAGAATAATATCTACTTGATACTTTGTATATCATCCTTTAGATGCCAAGATATATCTACCACATACTTGTAAATAGTATGTCTAAAACTATGTTTTTTTTTCTTTCAGAGAACCATCCAGCGTCCATGAATAAAGTGTTTTCAGAACATTACTCTGACTGATTTATTTCATGCAGCCTCATCCTGCTGTGCTCTGTCCAAAACACTGGTGATTCCCCATTTCAATCCATGTAAAGTCAAAGTGCTTATAACACAACCACAAGCCAAACAACGTTGGAGCTTTATCCTCAGCAGCTGTGTCTTTGATTTCCTCTCCTGCAGTTTCATCCTTGTTCATTCTGTTCCACCATGGCCTTTCACTGTATCTGAACATACTCATAGCTCCAGACCCATAGCTTGACATTTGTTCTGCCCTTTCCCACACTGGGCTTTGTTCAAATGGAGATAGAGCTCATTCTCCCAGTTCCCTCAGATCTCTGCTCACATTTCCCTGTCACCGTGCTTCTGCCCAGATACCTTTGGATAAAGCAGTGCAACTCAGAAATCCTCATTTCGGCATTTCTAACTCCATCCATTCTTTGAAATATGTTAACATAGGGCATCACATCTCGGAAAATAGGAATGGATTTTACCAACTCCATTTCAAATGTTTAGTAAATGGATAAGAATGTGGAAGAATTTCATAACTGTAAATAAAAACAAAAATAAGAAAAGAATGATGCATTGTATTTAACCCTTCTTTGAATATTTAACTGAAATAGCATAGCCTATTGATAAAAATACAAAGGCACTCTCAAAACAACACAACTGTTTTTGGATATTAATGTTTGAGACACACACAATAGAGTAATTTTTCATGACTTTTAAATGATCACTTAGTAATCAATCTATTCAAATGAAAGGAATATATTTTAAAAGCAAAAGAAAGGGAAAGAAACAGAAAGGCAAAAGATGTTCAGATTTCCTTGAATGTCTTATGGTTGGATTTATACATTCAGGAAAAATGTAATGGGTACCCATGAAAAGTTGTCACATTTGCCTCTGACCAGAATGAAGAATGCTTTTCTTCTTCTACACAATTCAAATGTAGCATCCAGACATGAGGTAGTTCAGTGGTATGAGCAACACACCTATTTCTGTGTGTTTGTCTCTCCTAAGCATGCTCAAATTGTAGATACTCACTGAGTATTTTTGAGAGTATTTAAAGTAATAGAAAGTCAAGAAAAGAGTTCTCACTTTCTACCTTTCATTTACTTCACAGCATTAAAAAATAATGTTTTATATAAGATAGTTGTTGCATAAAATTACTAGTTCTGTGTTAATATGCTTCTCAAACTTTACCAACATGACTTTTCACATTGTTTGCAAATAGCAACATTATATGCTTACAGTTATCCTCATGAGAAAAATAATACAGAGAAATGAGAAAATGTTATATTTAAAATTAATTTTCCAATTTGGATTGCTAAAATTTTCTACCTTACTTCATTATCTTCCATAGAGACTAGACAATGTATTTCATAGACTTCTAGATTTCAACATTTTTCTTAGCATGTATAAAAGAAACACAAATAGGCACACAGACATATATATTTAGTATGTATATATGTGTATAAAACATGCATCAAAGGAATATCACATCTATGTGTATGAGCATATTTGTAGTGTGAGGTTATTTGCATGTGAATATAAGTCTCTCCCTAAAATTTCTAAAAGACAAAGTAAAAATGTTTGCTTTGGTGCTGCTGATATGGTAGTTTCTTTAAGTTACCTCTTGTTTTTTGCTTTCATTTACTAAAATACTTTTGAACCCCCATTAATACAATAAGTGTTCTTTATTGAAAGAGTTTCAACAGTCTGGCCTTTTTAGAAATGTATCTTTAAATTAACTTCCTATGTTTTGTTCTAATATGTGTTTCCTTCCTAGAGAAATAAAATCATGTCACAAAGAATGCACCTTCATTGAAGAGTAAGAAGATGCATGAGAGACCTGGACACAAGATATTCCAATCATTTGGCTCATGTTACCCTTACAAAAAGTGAAAACGATTCTCTGCTCTGAATTTCTGTATTACGTGTGTGTCAGGTGCAGCACCTGAAGCCAACCTCAGGAAACAATTTTTCACTCTGTATAATTGCAATGCAGCATGTAAGAGTCAAGCAATTCATTATGCTAGCATTCAGAAACAGGAAAGGAAAAAAAAAGTGGTCAAAGATTTCCTTTCATTTATCTCTCTAAGAAAATAGGTGTTCACTCTTCGTTGAAGCTGCAGATGAATTGAGCCTCAACTAGAGACAAATGAGGATGTATATGCCTGGCCAAGCCTGTTGTTGCCTTCTAGCTACTCAGTCCAAGAAGGCTACAGAGTCTTACTAATTTAAAAATGAGAATTTGAGCATTAAAGATTCATTATCTTTGATTTTCTTGAAGTACTTTTAACAAACTGCATTCTTGTCACAGGCCAGTATTGACCGAATAGTTTATAGGCTTAACATATTTAGTCACAGTCTAATAATAAAGTTTTATGATTATTACGGAATATGTAATTATACATTTGTAGTGAAAGAAACCAAAATTCATCTGTAACTCTGTCTTCATTATTAATGGATGAGGCAATGGCTAGAGTAGCCTCATGGAGATTATATGTCTACCTTAATTTGAGTAAAGGTAGAAATGTGATAATTCAGATGAGAGCATATTATTACATTTTGCAGATAAAATTGGATTTAATCTTTATAAGTGAGCTGTAAGTCCTAAGGTGAAAGACTATCCCAACCCTTCTCTTCTCCAGAATGCATTGTTTTAGATTTTTATATGTACATCATCTATTTACTGTCTATTCTGTTAAGCTCTGATCCTTCAGTCTATCTTTCATCATTACTGATTTTGGAGATGCTTTCAGGCTCGCAAAAAGGAAGTTACTCATTATTCTACTCAAACAAAATTGTCCTTTTAACCAAATCCTAAAGCCTAAATGAAAATCGGTTGAAGTTTATGTCTTCTCAAAGCTAGTTCACTCTATTTGAAGGCACAACAAAATGTTCTAAATACATGACAAATTTAAGGAAAGGCCTGATTTGAGAATCAGCTTGATTTGCATCACTTGGAAATAGAGATCTTTAAACACATATGTGCATATACCAGTGAGAAATACCTAGAAGCTCATGCATGGATATTTTTAGATGTTGGGCTCCTCAAATTAGTATCAGTCAAGAAACTGGCATGTGGCATATATACAGATGGATCACAGCAGCCTATCACCAGCTGAGAATGGCAGATACTTAAGCAAGCCTGACACTTGTGAGACAGATGGTGAAAAGGATGATTATAAATATCTTCTGGATTTTTAAAGCTTTCATAATACTGCCTATGTTGTCAGTGCAAAGATGGGCTCAACTTTCTTGTCATTCATCCTGTCTTTATATATTATATACATACACATGCACACAGCTAGCATTCCTGTATTAACTTACTGGCTACTCTTCAGGTTGGTTTAAAATCCGTCTTGTTTTAAGACAATTATATTATTATCATACATGCGTACTGACAATCTCAACATGGGTAGGCTGTGTAACATTGACAAATTGATAGATTTTTATATTGCCTCTATAAACAAAGTAATGTGATAATACAAACAAATGAGCATGAGTTTTGTATCAGGAAAAGTCAAAATCACACTGAAGTTCAGCCACTACCAAGCTATAGGAAGACAAGCATGTTGTTTAAGTTTTCAACATCTCAACTTGTTTATAAATTTTTTAAACCTCCCTCTCCAGCAGATCTCACAGATCTTCTCTTCCAATCTTCCCTACCCCCAAATCATCTCCTTATCATAGCTCCTAGCTCCAGCAGACATTGCCTAGGAAACTACCTGCCTCAAAGACAAGGGAGGCAGGCAAACTAACAGCGGATTTTTAACTTTCTCACCTCCAAATTCAAACCTTCGGTATTACCTCCAGCTCTGTATCAGACCACCTGTTGTGCCCTCCCTTCTTGCCCTGCCCCCATCCTGCCACAGATCACAATGCCTTCCTCCCTATCCATTTCTTTCTGTCAGCACTCAACTTAAACAGGTAATCCTTAGGAACCTTACAGCCAAGCATGCCAGAGAAGCAAGTGGGCCCACAAAATAAGTAGGTGAGCTTCAGATCTTTACTCTCTCTCTTTTCCTCCAAATCCAATCCCCCAGTCTCATCCTCAGCTCTGTAGCAGACTACCTGCTGTGGCCTCTCCTGACTCTGACCCCATTCCCAGGGGGCTAAGAAGATCTAATAGAATAGCCTGCCTTTTTTTTTTCCTCCTGTGGACCTCCTCATCCATATTCCCACTTCTAGTCCATGCTCATTCCTAATTATAAGGTTCCAGTATGTAGAAACACATTCTACCCAGAACTCTCCGTGGTCATACATTGCAGGTTCCCAGCAGCATTCCCTACCAGGAAACACAGAGCCACTGCATTCTCCTAAAAATAAGAAAGGGCAAGAGAAACCAGGAACAGAACATCCACCCAGCAAAGACCAGACCAGATAACAACACTGAGAATCACAATGATCTCAAACCCAGATGCCTAGATGCAAGCATAAAAACAAAATCAATTACAGCCAGGATGATATTTCCCCAATAGAGCCAAACACCCCTACTAAGTGGGCTCTGAAAAATGCAATATAGATGAAGTACAAATAACCTTAAAATAAACTTTAAGAGTATGATAGAGGTCTTTAAAGAGGAAATAAAAAATGAAAGCGAATAACACACTTCAAGACTTGAAAGTGGAAATAGAATCATTAAAGAAAACCAAAAGTGAAGGAATTTTGAAAATCAAAAATTTAGGAATCAGAAAAGGAGCCTTAGAGGCAAACCTTAACAACATATAAAAGTGATGAAAGAGATAATCTCTGACACTGAGGACACTATAAAAGAAAAGAATTCTTTGGTCAAAGAAAATGTTAAATCTAAAAAAAAAATCTAGTACAAACATCCAGGAAATCTGGGGAAATATGAGAAAATCAAATCTAATAATATAGGAATAGAGAAATGACTTCTCAATGGAGATTCTAAAATCTGTAAATACTGAGACTGCAGATTCCAGCCTAGACAACTATACCCAGAAATATTTTCAAACACAACAGATAAAGAAAAAAAGACATTCCAAGGTAAACAAATATAAGCTGTTTATGTATACATATCTAGTCCTACAGAATACTTTAGAAGGAAAACTTCAACCTGAAATTGTTAACCACACCTAGGAAATACTTAGTCCCAGACCAGCAAATCAAAGAAGAAGACAAGACAACAATGAAGAAGAAGAAGGAAGAGGAGGAGGAGTAGAAGGAGGAAGAGGAGGAGGAGGAGGAGAAGGAGGAGGAGGAGAAGGAAGAAGGAAAATACAAACAAAACCAACGAACCACCACAAGGACAAAGTAACAGGAATCAACAAACACTGCTAATTGATAGTTGTCAATATCAATGATCCCAATTTCCTAATAAAAACACACTGACTGACAAACTGAATGTAAAAGCTGTATCTATCTTTCTGTTGCATTCAAGAAACTTATTTTAACATCAAGTGTAGGAATCACCTCAGAGCAAAAGAATGGAAAAAGACACTCCAAGCAAATGGACCTAAGAAATAAGTAAGCCAGTGTATCCATTTTAAAGGGAGCATCATTCAGGAAACAAATGACTTTTAAGAGTAGGCTGCAAGCCCAGCAGCAGATAACCAACACAAAATGAAATCAAAAGAATCTTTAGTGGTTCGTTTTCTTATATTGTCATAACAGGGCTTTTTGTTTGTTTGTTACTTTTTATGGCTTTCCTTGAAAACAATTTTTTTCACATAATATTTGTAATTACAGTTTTCTCTCCTTTAACCCACCCCTAATTTCTTTTCACTCTTAGCCCCTTGGGATTCATTTCCCTTATGTCTTTCATTATAAAGCAAATAGGCTTCTAAATGATAATCACAAAATAAAATATAAAAAGATTAAACAAAAACAATCACATTGGAATTGGACAAAATAAACAAAAAAGGAAAAGAGTCCAAGAAATGGCAAAAAAAAAAAAAATAAAACCAGACAAATTCAGACACATTCATTTGTACACTCAGGAATTCCATAACCCACTACACTGGAAGCCATATATGTATGCAGAGGACCTGGTACAGACTTATGCAGGCCCTGTGCTTGCTGCTTTAGTATCTGTGAATTCATATGAGTTTTGTTTATGTTGACTTAGAGGACCTTGTTTTCTTTTTCCATACCTTCTGGCTCTTACACTCTTTCTGCCTCTTCTTTCAAAGGTTCCCCTGAGCTCTAAGGGAAGGAATTTGATAGAGACATCTATTTGGGGTTGAGGATTCCGATATCTCTCACTCTCTGCAAAATTTCTGTATTTGTCCCCATCTGTTGCAAGAGGAAGCATCTCTGATTATGGCTGAACAAGGCATTGATGTGACTATAAAAGAATATCATTAGGAGTTATTTCACTGCTACTTTATTATTTGTTTAGACAAGGAATATTTGATTTTGCCATAGTCCTGGCTCTAGTTTCTGGTTTTTGGTCACTTAAGAAGTGTTGAGTATGGCTTCCATTTCCTTGTGGAGAGAGTGCCTTAAGTCAAATCAGATATCAGTTGATTACTCAGACAAACTTTGTACCACCATTGCCTTAGCATATCTTGTAGGTAGGACACAATTGTAAAATAAAAGGTTTATGGTTGGCTTTGTATTTACATTTTTCTTTGGGTAGTATGTAGAGTTCCTTCTGATACCAAAGACACTATAAAGTAGGAATGAAGCCATCCGTAGGCACCTGCTTGACTTTTCCATGCCTAACGAGTTATGTAGGTGTTGTCTTCAGCAATGGGTCTTTGCTGTCAGGTTGTAGAGAGCAACCCATAGTCTTGGCAACAGTATAGGTTGTTTGGGGATTCCCATTGGACCCCTTTGGCCAACAGCTCAACTAGATGTAACACAATCCCAGTACTGGAAGCTTCATTTGATGACAAAAGATGTCTATTTGGGGCTCTGTCTTCCCCATTATTCAGTGATTTCATTTAGAATGCCTTTATATATACATATAAAGACACTCCTACTGTATTAGGTTTCCATAATACTTTGCAAATGGTCATTAATATTAGCTGTCTCTACTCATATTCCCAGCCTCAATGCTCTTTTCATATCCCCTCCCCACTTATCTTTTCATTGAAAATTATACATAAAGGAAATTAAGAAAATGATACTATAGCAACAAAAACAAAATGCTCATTGAAATATCTTAAAGAACTAAAAAAAAACCTCTTTACTAAAAAATAGAAAACATTGATGTAGAAAGTTAGAAATGGCAAGATAAATGAGAGTACATATACTGTTCATGGATTAGAAAAATTAACACTCTTAACACGTCTATACTGCGTACTATGACTTATAGATTCAATGTCATACCAATTAAAAGGTCAATGGCATTTTCCAGAAACAGAAAAGTAAGCATACATTCTATGGCTATAATTCTACACATCATGGTGAATAATGACTACAGGATACATAATGGTCTCTTCTCAGTAAAGGAAATAACATAGTGGCATAAATGTGTGAAATAAGGTAGTGTATTTGCAAATCACGTATGTGATATGGTGTTAACATACAATAATACCAGATATTAGAGATATAACAAACAAAAAACAATAATCAAATTAAAAAATTAGGCTATGACTCATATGGACATTTCTCAAATGAAGATAAACAAATATGTAAGGAGCTTAGTTCTCTCATGATCAGGAAAGAGGAAATAAAAGCACAATGTGATGATGTTTTGCATGTGTTAAAATGGGTCTGAAAAGAGAGAAAGGAGTATTCGTATATGAAGGAAGGAAATCCTTGTTTACTGTGGGTATAAATTTGATCATCATCCTAGAGAAATTTCCTGAGATTTCTCAAAACATTAATGATAGAGCTTTCTTATAGGCCAGCAACTTCAATTTCCAGTGTACATGAAAATGAAATGAAGATAGGACCTCTGAGATATAGAGATATTGTTCTCTTGGATTATTATGCTAGATGAAGTAAATAAAGTAGAAAAAGACAAACACTGTATCACCTCACTTGCATATAGGTTAAAACTAGTTAAACTTAGAAGCAAAGAGTAAGATGCTGGCTGTAAGAAGGAAATTGGCAAATGTTGATTGAGTGATACAAAGCCTCACTTACACAAGGCAACAGCTTCCAAGACCTGATGGAAATCCTGTGGCTCTAGATGAGGCTGCTGTATAATACACTTGCACTTGCTCACTTAGTAGTTCTTTTGTGTGAACTAGATTGTGGTGATTGTTCCTAATCTATCTGTATCTAAAAATCATCAAGCTGCATACTTTAACTATATGCAACTTTAAATTATCTCAGTAAAGATGAATAAGTATAGTGGGGAGCTGTGTATGGATAAGTAGGTGTTTTCTTGGTGAATTTAATTTACTGCTTATCACAATATGAAGAGTTAATTTGTCAAAAACTCTAACATAACATAGCCACAAAGTCTGCAGACTCTTAGCTGTGTGCTTCAAAACTTTCCACTTGCAGGTTGAAAGGACAAAAATGCAGAAAACATCATAATAATATAGAAGTAGGAGTGAATATTAAGTGTCTTAGAATATGGACTATTCAATATCAAGATGTGGTGAAATACCTTTGAACATGAGAAGTTTATGTTTGTGTATATTAAAAAGAATCCTTTTACAAATGCTAGTTGCAATTTCTCCTTTATCAGATGTCATGAGCCCCTAGATTTAAACTTAGCTGCTCCCTCAACCAAAACTTAATTGCAGAACCATAAAATTTATGAACTGATTATTCCATTCCTCATTAGAAACTACCCTGTTTAAAGTTTTATGAATCATTTTATAGTTTTATTGTCAAGTTACCATATATGTTCTGATAGTATCTAAATGTTTGCATCACAACCATTAAACACTAAATTTTCTATAACTTTTACACATGGAAGCAGCTTTCATTTAATATCTGTAATTTTTGTCTAAAAATACACAAAGGAATTACTTTACTATGTATTTGAAAATGTCCTGTAAGGCCATAACAAAACATCCTTATTAAATAATATTCATTTATTCAATAACAGATGTAATTTGATATCTGCTCTATTATTCTTACCACATCTTATTAAAGCTCCTTTCTATGCCACTGGGGCTGCTCATTTATGAAGATGGAAATTGTGAACCAATAAATAATGTTAAAACATGCTGAGTCAGTAATCTGTGAAATTGATATCTTTTAAAGTTTAAAATGCCACTCTTCATATTTTGACTTTTCTTTACTAGATCCTAAAATTAATTTGTTTACCTATAAGTATTTCTGGTCTTAGATATTACAAATACTGATTATCTCTGAACCATATTAAAAGGCATTGTTGTCCATTCACTCTGTCCTTATTTTTTTCCATTTTTTTAATCACCATTACTGTAGCTATGTTAGCTCCCCTTGTTGCTGTTTTCCTTTATGTAACAAACTCTCTGACCATCTCAGCAGAGGAAGACAGTCAGGATGCTATTTCACCTGCTCTCTAGGAGATCAGGGGTATCATAGCTGGACACATAGAGCATTCAGACTCTCGCGAAAGCTGTGGATTCACAGATAGAACCATGTCACGGTTCTTTCTGGCTGTTTGTAGACTCACATTGCTCACACATGGTTCTTTTCTTAAAAGAAGTCTGATGTGAGTTGGGACTGTCTTCCTCACAGGAGAAGATCTATGTAAAAGCAAGGAAGCTCAAGAATAAGGCTCACCATTTTGCTCAAACTAATTTCATAAATAATAGAACCACTTTTGTTACATTCTTCATATTATAGTCTAGTCACCAATTCAATTATATATTCATGTACAAGAAAACATGCAGCCACTACTTTTGATTGTTAATGAATGGTTTGGGACATTCCAAGGGATTAGTGAAGCAAAGGTCTGGTCATGTTTCTGATGGAATTTCCAGATATGATTAGATCTTGAGAACTCTAACAATGAATTCATTAATCTGTGGATGGGCTTATGACATCATATAATCAGGGCCTGGTAAAGGTAGGACGTAATGCCTACTTTGAGGAAGTAAATCCCCGGTGTGGTGTTATTAGGGTCTGCAAGTTTTTGCTGGAGTTTTGGTGTGTCTTTTATGTTTGGTTTTTTTTTCCCATGAAATGAGCTGCTGTGTTTCTCTGTGCCCTGCCCACCATCAACTGAATACTCTGAATCTTTGAGTCACAACAAATATTTTCCCCACTTATGCTGTTTCTGTCAGGTATTTCTTTATAACAATGAGAAAAAAAAAACCACTATATGAGGCATGTGAAATATTTGTAGATACATTTTCAAAATTAATATATCCATCTTATGTATAATGGAATCAGTAACCAATTTAAATCCTGTTGTTCGATCATTCCAAACATGTTATTTGTTTTGTATCAAATATTTCTAGCATGCAGCCTATACATTGATAAGATGTGTTTCATTCAAGTAAAAAGCTGAAAATAAATTTACTTTTGCATTCTGATGCATCACAAGTATATGAGAAAGAATCAATCCCCATATTATTTAAATACTACATGCTCACAAGAAATCAAAGAGAATAAACAAGTGATTCAGGGAAAAAAAACATTTAAAATTTCTTTACATTTTTGAACTTAGTCATAATGACAACTTACATTTAAGCTTAGTGTCTGATGTTCACTGTGCTGCACATTTTAGTATTTTATTTCATTCAAATCAATTACAAGCTGCTACTAATAGATTCCTGGCATAGTTAGCTTTAAATATCAATTTAACATGATATAGGGTCATCTGAGAAGGCCTTAATTGAAAAATTGCCTAGGTCACACAGACCTGTAGGCATGCCTGTCGAGGACTGTCTTAATTATTAATTTCTGTAGGAAGGCCACAGCAGGGAACATCTTTCCCTAGGCAGTTGGTCCTGGGCTGTAATAGAAACCTAGCTAAGCATGAGCTACAATGAGCAAGCTAGTAGGAAGTGTTCATTCACAGTTTCTACTTCAGCTCACTGCTTGAGTTCCTTCTCTGAATTCCTGTTTTAGTTACTGTTCTATCACTGTAAAGAGACACCATGAGCAAGGCTACCTATGAAGAAAGCATCAATCAGGGGCTCACTTACAATGTCAGAGGGTTAGTCCATGATCATCATGACAGGGACCATGGCAGCAGGCAAGGATGGTACTGAACCAGTAGCTAGGACCTTACATCTAGATCTGCAGGCAGGAAGTAAGAAGAAAACAAGACTGGACCTGGCAGAGGCCTTTGAAACCTCAAACCCTGCCCACTCCTAGTTCCAGACCTCCTTCAACAAGGACACACCCCCTAATCCTTCCTGAACAATCCACTAACTGGGAAAGAAACATTCAAATACACGAGCCTACTACAGGAGCCACTCTGATTCAAACCACCACACTTTCCTCAAAATGATGAACCATAGCTAGGAAGTACAAGCCAAGTAAACAATTTCCCTCCCAAAGTTATTTTTGGTCAGAGTGTTTTGCCAACAGAATGAACCCTTAATATGGGCAATATCATTCCATGGGTTGGGGTCCTAGACTACATGGAAGGAGAAAGCTGGCTGAGTACCAGCCATCATCACTTTTCCTGACTGTGGAAGCAATATGACCACTGGAACTTTGCTCCTGCTGCTGTCCCTTCTCTGCAGTGTGGATTGTATTCCTGAACTGTAAACCAGAATAAATTGTTCCTTTTTTTAAAATTCATCTATTTATCTTACATCCTAGCCACAGCCTCCCCTGCCATCATCCCCTCCCAGTCATTCTTCTCCATCCCCACCTCTCTCTTCCAGTCCTCTCCTCTTAAGTCTCCATCTAGGAAGGGACACACACGTCCATCTCCTATGAGTATCAATAAAACAGGACATATCAAGTTGCAGTAAGACTGACACCTCCATATGTATTAAAGCTGGGCAAGGGAACCCAGTATGAGGAATATGGTCCCAAAGCCAGTAAAAGAGTTGAAGACAGCCCCTGTTCTCACAGTTAGGAGTCCCATAAGAGGACCAAGCTACACAACTGTATGAAATATATATGCAGAGTGCCTAGGTCAGTCTCTTGGAGGCTCCCTGGTTGTTGGTTCAGTCTCTGAGAGCCCCTATGAGCCCAGGTTAGTTGATTGTGTGAGCCTTCCCATGGTGTCCTTGACTCCTCTGGCTCCTACACTCCTTTCGCCTCCTCCTCCTGCTCCTCCTTCTGCTCCTCCTGCTCCTCCTGCTCCTCCTGCTCCTCCTGCTCCTGCTCCTGCTCCTGCTCCTGCTCCTGCTCCTCCTCCTCCTCCTCCTCCTCCTCCTCCTCCTCCTCCTTCTCCTCAGGATTCCTGAACTTCACCTAATGTTTGACTGTGGGTCTCTGCATCTGCCTCCATCAGTAGCTGGATGATACTTCTCAGATGACAATTGGGTCAGGCAACAATCCGGTCATAGGGTATTTATTCACTATTGCTTTGGACATCAGTATGGTGGTTCTTCAGAAAACTTGGAATCAACCTACAAGACCCAGCTATACTACTCTTGGGCATATACCCAAAGGATGCTCAATCATACCACAAGGGCACTTGCTCAGCTATTTTCATAGCAGCTTTATTTGTAATAGCCAGAACCTGGAAACAATCTAGATGTCCTTCTACTGAGAAATGGACAAAGAAAATATGGTACATTTACACAACAGATTATTACCCAGCTGTTAAAAATAAGGACACCAGGAAATTTGAAGGCAAATGGATGGAACTAGAGAACAATCATCTTGAATGAGGTATCCTAGACTCAGAAAACAAACATGGTATGTACTCACTCATAAGTGGATATTAGCTGTAAAAGAAAGCATAACTGTGCTACAATCCACAGCCCCAGAGAATTGTTACTTTATGAAGTGGCTTTTTTTCAGGTATCTTTTTTCAGCAATCTACAAAGTAACTAATGCATCATATGGTAATTATAACTTTTTAGCTTTTGGAGGAACATCTATACTGTCTTCTGTACTGGCTAATGGTAATGCTAGTTTGCATTTCCACCAATGATATATGTGAATTCTCTTTTCCTCACACTTTTGAACACTCACTTTTTGGATTTTTCCATTACCTCTTTTATCTTTCTGCTTGAAATAAGATGAGGTCCACTTTTAATCTTCTGATATTCATTTTCCTAGTACCACTTACTGAAAACCCTATTCTTTTCGTGACAGTTTTTCTAAGTAAAGTACTATTTTAACACCACGATTTCTAAAGTGATGAGAAATGTACGCACTGTGTTTTGGGTGAAAAAGTGGAATATATAAGTAAATAATTATCCCTAGCAATAAGAAACAAACAACAAATGAAACAGAGAAAGCTGTATAAAGTCCAGGAGGAGGAAAAGCTTTTCAAGGATGATGACCGTATATAGATGAGAATATTGTCTTCATGAAATCACTTTTAGTTAGCAGTGGGATTTTAGCCATTCCTGAATGAAAGCTTAGACATCAATATAAAACAAATGCAGAAAGCATGTACATGGGAAAATGATCCAGCCTTCCCTTATCTACATGAGTGTTCATTTCACACCAGGGCTACATTCTTTGATCTTGGAAATACTTATTCTCGTCTCATCACATGATCTTGAGACATTTACTAAGAAGCTTGCTCCAAGCTTAGTTGACAAAGACATATCAGAGTCGGGAATAAAACACACATCTAGCTTCAAAGGCTCTGTTGTTTCACTGTATCAAACTATCTTCAAAAAAATGAGTCAAAAAGATTGAGTCTCTAAAGATGCAAGTGGTGGATTCAAGATTCTATACATATTCAGACCATGCAATTATCTATTTATTTATTCATTGTATATAGTGTATTCATAAAGGTTGGCATTAATCTTTATTTAGTATTTCAAATCATAATTGTTACATAATTTTTTTTTACCAAATTCCATTTCATTGTAGTACATAAGAAGCTACTTTCTCTATTATTTCTCTATTGCTTCTGTCTTATTTCATCTCCCATATCATTCATGACCCTAATCAGGTCTCTACCATACTTTCTTCATCTCCTCAGGGAAGATGAAGTCCAACCTAAAAATACATTATCATTTTCTTTTTCTCTAATTGTTATTTGCTACTGCTTATAGAGTGTAATGTAATCATTTTGATAGTCTCATACATTCATACATCATAGTTTAATTATGTCTACCCTGGTATTTGACTGTACTCCATTCACTACATTTCAGTTTTATTTATATTGCTGTGATAAAATACAACCCACAGACCCAGAGATGCTAAGTAACAAAAAGGGCTCAAGGTGGGTGATGCATAAAGCTCACTGTAAAGGGGAAATAGAATAGATATTGCCAGTGGATGGGGGGAGGTCCTTGGAAGGGAGAATGGGATGAGAACAGGGGAGATCAGGTCTGAGAGGATGAAAAGATAGAATACCGGGAGAGACAACTGGATTCTGGAGGCATCTCTGGGATGTGCTAGAAACCTAGAGCAGTGGAAACTCCAAGGAACACATGAGAATGACCCTAGCTAAGATTCCTAGCAACAGGGGATACAGAGCCTGAACTAGCCGTCCCCTGTAACTAGGCAAGACTCCGGGAGTAAAGAGTCTGAGACAACAATCCAGCCACAAACCCTTCAATCTACAATTTGCCTCACCAACAAGATGTGTTAGGATAAAGATGGCACAGAAATTGTGTGAGTGACCAACAAATGACTTGCCAAGTTGGAGACCCATACCCTGAGAGGGAAGTCACCCCTGAGGGCCAGGACCCAGAGGTGGGATACCCCAGAGACCTAGGATAGAACCAGATATGAATGGCAAAAAAAAAAAAAATCGATGAAATGATTCCTAATAATATTCTGTTATATTTATAGGTTGGTGCCTAGCCCAACTATCATCAGAGAGGCTTCACTCAGCAACTGATGGTAACGATGCAGAGACCCACAGCCAAATATTGGATGGAGCTGCAGAAGAGAGGGAGGAAGGATTGTAAAACCCAGTGCTGCCAAGGGCACCACAACAAAACCCACAGAACCAATGAACCTGAGATGAATGAATCCCAAGTGATAGTAAATCATTATGAGGAAATCAGGTAGAAACTTGAAATAGCTAGTCACATCACAACACACACACACACACACACACACACACACACACACACACACACACA
>CABHPR010135115.1:17565-52586 GCA_902168415.1 Peromyscus melanophrys
ACACACACACACACACACACACACACACACACACACACACACACACAAAATCAAGAGCATTGATTAACAACTGCATGAATGCTTAGCACTCAAGTATTTTTCTAATGTTCAGGCCCACAAACCAGGGACTGTTGCCTTCCAAAACTGACATATCTTCCTTCTTCAGTTAGCACAATCAGTATTATTGAACACAGGCTTGCTCACAGGCCAACTTGATCAAGTCAATCCTTCAATTTCTTTTCTTTTATTATTTAACTTTTTAAACATATAATACATTTTGATCGTATTCTTTCCCCTCTGCAGATCCTCCCTACCTCCTTACCCACCCAACTTTGTGTTTTCTCCTCTCTCTAAAACTCCATAAAAAACAACAAAACGAAGGTTAAAATCCAACAACCCTGTGACCTACAACAATAATCTGCCTTCAAGATATACTGGTACAATAGTGAAAGTAAACTATGGGGATGACTAAGCAATTTTCAGCTAGATTTAAGGTTCATTCCATGAGATGGAAACCAAAACTCACACTGTTTAAGTGGTTAAGAACCCAAGAATAGATAGGTTATCAGTCTAAAGAAAAATCTAGTACTATTATTCTACTAAATGAATATAGCAATAAAATAACTCCTAATGGTATATTTCTATAACCACAGATCTTGTTTTTAGAAACAGAGTCTCTCAGTGACTTTTGAGGTCACTGACTTTATGAGACTGGATGGTCACTAAGCCCAAGGATATTCCTGTCTTTGCCTCTTCAGTGTTGGGATTGTAGCATACACATGACTTTTGGAATTATAATCATGCATGATCACACCTAGCTTTTTTCAAGTTGTGGATTTGAACTCAGGTCCATAATTGCACAGAATGCATTTTCCCAAGTGATTATTTTACCCTGCTCCTGATAAGGCATTATTTAAGACTGTATACTACTTCTATGCATGTACACACGTATACACACACACACACACACACACACACACACACACACACACACACATGTTTTTTATACATTCATCTGTGGAAATCTATGCTGATGCCATAACTATTGTCAACACTGCCACAATAAACAATGATATACAGATATCTCTATTACGTACCAACTTTGATTTCTTCAAATACATACCCAGGAGTGGAATATCTGGTCATATGCCAGTTCCATTTATTTGACTGTTTAGTTTTTACAGCACTGTTGTTCTGATGCCACCCAAAATGTGTAAGTTCTTTTCTGCCATGCTTCTCCAGCATTAATTATTTTTGTGTCCCTAATGCTAGTCATTTTGACGAGGTGAACAGAATCACAATTTTAACTCCCCAGGCACTAAAGAAGGGAGCATCATGAATTTCTTATAATCTTGCCATCATATCAATAGAGGTGAATTGAAGTAAGAGTTAAAAATTTGGCTATGAACCATCAAAAGGAGAGCCCAGAATCTATATCCACATTCATTCCTAATTTTCACTGTTGAGAAAATATTTTGATTAGATTGAATTTATCTTAAATGTATATTTTAAGGACCTATACTCTAATGCAAGTGAAGGAGGTTAAAGTTATGTGAATGTCTTGGTTAAAAGCTGCATTATTCAGGGTTCTCCAGAGGAACAAAACTAACAGGATGAATATATATCATAATTGGAATTTGTTCAATTGGCTTGCCCGATATGAACAGGTAGTTTAGTCATAGCTGTTTACATACAGGAGAGGTTGGTGACTTGATAGCTGCTCAGTCCCATGAAGCTGTATGTCTTACTCAGCAATCCCATTTCAGTTAGTGAAGGCCTGGAGGATTCTTAAAGAGTTACTGATCTTCAGACCAAGTTGGTTTTTGAAGTCAGCCAAGGATAACAGCAGTAGCAGCAACATCAGAGTACATGCACTTACCAGCAGGAAGCAGAGGAAGGCAGGCAAAAATAGCCCTGTCTTTCCTTAGACCCCTTTAGATCTGGACAACTATCAGAAGGTACAGCTCATTCTGATGTGGCATCTTCCCCTTCAGTTTATCCTTCTAGAAAAGACTCTCACTCACCCTGATTTTATCATGTTGACAGTCAAGATTAATCTTCACAAGACCCAGCCTTGCATATTCTGAGAAGTGAATGAAGACCTCAGTCACTCCCAATATTGTGTTGACTGTCAAAAAGAATAAGAAGTTACATGACAGCCCTTGACTGTGATTTTAATATATATAGACAATTTTGTAATCTAGATTTACCACTTAGGTAATGTAATGAACACCAGAGTGGGCACCTCTGGGGGAAAAAAAAAGAGCTGTTATTACCTCCATTAGTCATCACAGAAAGCAAGATCCTTGGCAATTGTCCAAGAGCTGGGAACAGGACTAATTGTTTCTAAGGGCAATGGTGCTGGGATGATTGCCTGACACTTGGTCAGTTGTGCTGACTCTCGCTTCTGTCCTTTATCATCATAAGAAGTGGCAGCTGTTGAATGAGAACGGCAGCGGGACCATCAGTAAACTGTCCTTGCCACCCACCTAGTTTAGCCAAGAGATTTCCAGGTTGTTGAAGGGTGAAGGAGAACCACAGATTTATCTAACAAAAAGCATACGACAAGGCCTAGGCTGTCTTTTAGTGGTGTTATGCCACTGCCCCAGGTTTGGTTCTAGCATTAGTATAGGAGTCACCGTGGCCATGCTGTTCATGCAGAAGTACTGTTTCCACAATCCAGTATCCAAAATGAATAGGTGAGAATAGGCCCAGAGATGGAAAGGCCTGTATTTCAGGGAAGTTTGACATTTCCCAAGAAGTGACTGCTCTGGTGGTACTTAGTATAGTGGAAAGAACAGCAGGTTCACAAACCAGGTCATGGTTGGTGGTCCAGAGTTCCCAGGAGGCAAGATAAAATAGCTAAAATCACAAAAATGAATAATTATAGTTGTGCTTGTGCAGTAAATCTAGAGATTGGAGATCAGACAGACCAACAGACTTCTCTTGAGCCTGTAGGGATCCTATTCAGTGAGAGCTGAGTTACATACAACAGAGCAGACTGACACAGTACATTTATTAAAATGAGGTGTCAGTTGCTTCTAGACTCTTAAAAGACTGAAAAAAAGATGTGTGTGTGTGTGTGTGTGTGTGTGTGTGTGTGTGTGTGTGTGTGTTTGTGTGTGTGTGTTTAAATGTTTGGAGCTAAGAGAGTCAGTGGCTATTTCTTGACAGTGTCATGGATTTAAAAATCCTCTTTTGACCAAATATATTTCACTCATTACACTAAAGTAGCCAAGTCACTGTTTTTTTTTTGTATGAGAATAGCCAATTATGGATTTACATGTCGAGTACCTGTTCATAAGACAGTTACATTTGCACATTTCTTTTGGAGAAAGTTGCACTCAAACTCTTTGCCTTCTAAAGCTGTGATTTCAAGGTCTTTAGATTGTGAAATTCTCTTGGTGAATATAAATCATGTTTCTTCACAAGTGAAGACAAACTATATCTGAAAAGTTGCTGAAAAACAAAACAAAATGTATTATCCGATTCCATAATAGAAAAAAAAATACTAGCCAATTCCTGTCTGTTGACTTTCTGAGACCTATGCAGATCTTATCTGCTGGACCTGAGATCTGAGGACCTGAAAGAATGGGACAAATTACAGTCTGATGCTGTAGACAACCTTACATTAGTTTCACTGCACTTTTATATATGAATGAAACAATGAAAGCAATGATCCAAAGAAGGTTACTTGAGTTCCAAAAACCATGCTCAGGAAAACATATAAATAAGCATCAGTAAGCACATACTAATATTAGCAAAGCAGCCCTTTCTCAGAACTTTTGCAGGACAAACAAATTTAAACATAATTGCCTGCATCTACTATAGATTATATCTAGGAAAGCAAGAAAGCAAGGCAGAAGGCCATATCAAGTACAGCAAGGACATTTAGTGCATCCTTTTACCAGATGGTATTCTACAGCTATGTTCTGACATCTAACAAGAAAAAAAAAAATCTTATAAACTGAATGCAAATTTTTAACACAGGAGGCATGAAATCACATCTAAGAACAATCCAGGGAACAAAATGAGGTGGGGTAGAAGCCTCTCTCACAGTTCCCCAAGGCATTATTCACCATGCATCATTCTTTTTGCTGTGCTCCGACACTGGCTTCGTGAGGATTGTAGTTTTAAATTTCAATAATATTGAGTATGAGAGACTGAATGTGTGAGACCATGGCATCAAGGTCTCGGGAACCCCCTGCAAAGTCTTGCCTGTTCTTCCCACTTACAGAAAATGCCACATTGGGTTGCTATCGGATCAATTACTTCTTTTATCCTCACTCAAGTGGAAGCCAATCTCAACTCTATTTAGCTTCATAAATCAGCATTGTCATGTTTATCATGGTGTGGCTGTAAGAAAATTACCTTTTTTGAACAGATGTTGGATGACAAGTTTTATTTCTTAAAATCTTTGTTTGTCACTTCTCTTCTTTTAACTAGAAGCAAGAGAGTAGATTCACAGCGATTGATTGCGTGTACTCAATCTGCTAAGGCCAAATTAAATTTTGATATTTGACTTATAAAGCCCATTGTTTGTGAACACTATGTAATTCATGTGTCATGTGGTCAGAGAGATTTGGGCAAAATAACACTATGACTTGCTAAGGCAAGATACACTTGATTTTTCTTCTATTTGATATTCAATGAGTCCTCCACAATTTTGAGTGTTTTGGTGCAACTTTAAGTGTAACTGAGCAATGAATGGTACAGTAATAACTAAATGCATGAGTATTTGTCAATTAGTACATGACAGTAGATTTTAAAGGCAATTAAAAACCTATTTTCAAGCATATTCAGAAATCAATCATCACTCTATATTTCTTCCGTAACTTTTCTTTTAAATTCAAGTTTTCTAATTCTATCAAGTCTTGGACTATTACTTCAGGGATTTTTAATTTACCTTTTCTCTGTATGTAGGTATTTATTTTTTTCTTAGTTTTATCTGACCTCTCATCTTTTTCGTTTATTTCCTTACTTATGTTTTTTAATAGATGCACTTTAAACAGGTTCACTGGGGGACCGGAGAGATGGCTTGGTGATTAAGAGCACCTTCTCCTCATCGAGGCAACTGAGATTTGATTCCCAGTATCCACACAGCAGCTAATAACCCTTTGTAATTCTACTCCCAAGGGATCTGATGCACTCTTTCCTTCATTGGCACCAGGCACACATGTGAAGCACAAACTTCATGCAAACAAAACACTTAGACAAGAAAAAAAGTTTTAAAGATGAGGTTCATTTTCCCCTCACATTATTTCAAAACATCATGCTTCAAAAACCTTGAATCTGTTTGCTAAGGGCTAAATAAGGGCTACCAGTCCCTCACATGCCACAGAGGTCCCAAGGTGTTTTGATCTATATTCCAGAAGATGAAGATGTAGTAATGTAGGCAACAAGAGCATTAGCAGAGACATTGTGTAGCGTCGTAGTGAAACATCTACCTTCAGTAGTGTAAACTTCAGTAAATAAAATATTCAAGGAAATCAAACATTCAACCATATGAGCCTATGGGGATATGCCATATTCAAACAACTACGATGTGGGAAATTCCACTTTCTTCCTAGTCTCACTTTCATGTATTCTTTTATTTGATTTTTTCCCTGCTTGTTTTTTATTTGTTTTGTTGTTGTTGTTGTTTTAGACAGGTCTCACTGTGTAGCTCTGGCTGTCCACTCACTATGTACTCTGTATATATATATATATATATATATATATATATATATATATATATATGTGCACTATGTATACCAGGCTGGCCTTGAATTCATCCATCTGCCTCTGCCTCTGTTTCTGAGTACTGGGATTAAAGGAGTCTTCCACTACACCTGGCTCCTTTTGTTTTTTTTTTTTTTGATATCAGACATTGTAATTGGAGTGAAGTAATATCTCATGGTTCTGATTAGTGTTTGCCTGATGATTAATAGTGTTGCTTCTTGTTGGGTATTTGATCAAAGCAATGAGAAAACTAACAAATTCACACACTATTATTGGGGATATTATGGAAAATAATATGGGGGGGAGATAATTCAAAAATTATCTGTCAAATCCAATAATCAGTATGTAAGAAAACATCTTCACTCCCACACTTATGACATCACTATTTAAAGCAGTCAATATGTCAAGGAAACAAAAATGAGAATAATTGATGAGTGAATAAAGAAAAACAGCTGTAGATGAACAACAGAATATAATCTAACCATAAAAAGAGCTAAATCTTGTTGCCTGAGGCCACTTGTGGCAACTAGCGAAAAATATTTTCAGAGAAATTAATCAGGTACATAAAGAGAAATGTTGCCTTTATTACTTATATGTTGAAGCTAATAATGTTGAGGAGGGGAACAGGGAAGATGGTTAACAGGTAGGGGTTGAGATTTGGATAGAATGATCAATACTAAAAAGTAGGGTAACAATAATCCATAATTAAATAGTTGTATATTTCAAAATGGCTAATAGAATTTTGAGTGACCCCCAACACAAAGAAATGCTAAATGTCTAGTTGATCATATTAATTATTAAGATATGGCATGCTTTGTCAATATCTTGGGGAGCCTACACTTTTCTGAACAGAAATGCATAAGGAGGAGAAGGAGGGTCATATGGGGTGGGAAGAGGGGCAGGGAGGAGAAGAGGGAGGGAAATTGTGGCTGTGATTTAAAATAAACAAATAATTTAAAAAAAGATAGGGTACTTATCACTCTACCTCCTGGATAAGTACAATTATATTTGTGTTAAAATCACAAGTCGTTAGATTGTAAGATTCCTTTCGCACTGTCCGAGTAAATCTGTTTATGTTGAAATCGAGGCATATGTTTTAGTCTGAGACACACAGAAAGAAAAACAGTGCCTATGTGCCTTCCTCTGAATATAAATGGTCCATACTTCTAATTTAGGTCAGTTAAACCTTCAACAGAGTCTCTGTAGAAGTCAATACATGCAGTGGGAGGAATAGCGCTGAACACGGTGGCTTGACAACACTCAGCAGTGATTAGAACCACATGGGGCCAATTTTCCTGCCGAAACTTGCTTAATATAACACCAAAGGAATATCGGAATATTTTCTTCCTTTTTCTTTTCTCTTTTCTGCTTTTACCAGTAATATTTTTTTCACGTGTTGTATCTTGATTACAGAGGAGACTCGTGATTCCCCCGCCACCGCTCCCATCCTGATCCACTCCTTCTGTCTCTCATTAGAAAACAACAAGGCTTCTATTGGATAATAACAAAATAGAGTAAAATAAAATAAAATAAAAACTAACATATCAGAATTGGACAAAACAAACAGAAAGAAAAAATCCCCAAAGAAGTCATTAGAATCAGAGACCCACTCATTCACACACTTAGGAATCCCATAAAAACACTAAACTGAATGCCATAGTATGCACATAAAGGACCTGTAGACTAAAAGGAGAGAAAAATATAAATAAAATAAAAATTACAATTAAAAAAGGAAGAGCCCTGGCATGAAATTATGAGACAAGGAACTTCCAAAATGCCGTTGAGTTCATTTTCTGTTGGCCATCTACTGCTGGGCATACAGTCTATCTATCTTATGAGTAGTCTGTTTCCCCAGGAAAATTCACTTGGAGGAAACTATCATTTGCAAATGGTTATCAATTGGAGATAGCTTCTGAGTTAAAGATGGGTGTGTGTGTGTCTATTTCTCCCTTTAGCTCTAGGACCCCATCTGGTACAGACACATGCAGGCCCTGTGCATGCTGCCTCAGTCTCTGTGAGTTCATATCTGCACAGAGCCTATTGATTTAGAAGGCTTTGTTTTTTTTAGTGTCCACCATTCCCTCTGGCTCTTACAAACTTTCTGCCTCATCTTCTGAGGGGGTTCATGAAGGGAATGTGGTGAGACATCCCCTTTAAGGTTGCATGCTCTAAGGTCTCTTACTCTCTGGATAAATTCTGGCTGTGATTCTCTGTATTTGTTCTCATCTGTTGCATGAGGAAGCTTCTCTGATGGTGTCTGAGCAAGGTACTGAACTATGAGTATAACAGACTGTCATCAGGAACCATTTCTTTGCTTTTATTTTATTTTATTTTATTTATTTAAACATAGATTATTCCCTTATACACTATATCCTGATCACATTTTCCCCACCCTCCACTCCTCCCAGCCACACCGCTCCACCTCTTGTCTCCTCCAGATCCACTCCCCCAGACAGGACAAAACAAGATACGATAAGATAAGGCAAAATCCCTCATATTGAGGCTAGACAAGGCAACACAATAGAAGGAAAAGAATCCCAAGAGCAGGCTAAAAAGTCAGAGATACACCTTCTCCTACTGTTAGGAGTCCTACAAAAATACCAAGCTAACGTCCATAACATATATACAGAGGACCTGGTACAGACCCATGCAGGCCTAGTGCTTGGCACTTCAGTCTCTGTGAACCCATATGAGCCTTGCTTAGTTGGTTCAGTAGGCCATTCTCCTGGTGTCCTCCATCCCTTCTGACTCCTACAAATGTCCTCACCCACTTCTGTGGGGTTCCCCTATCTCTGAGGGGAAAGACCCAATGAAGATCTCCAATTTAGACTCTCTTTTCCCCTAAGGTCTGGCTGGCTATCTATTCCTGCTTCCATCTGATGCCTCAGGAAGCCTCTTTTTGATGAAGACAAGACAAGGTACTGATCAATGAGTATACAGAATACCATCAGGAAATCATTTCATTCTTTTTGTCTTTTTCTTCGCCTTGGTGTTCTATCCTGGCTCTCAAGGCTATCTAGTTTCAGGTTCCCTGAAGAACAAGAGTTTTGATTTTATTCCACTTCACTGGGCTACCTAATTTAAGGTTCTTGGTGACCTAAGTAGTGTTAGGTATGGAGTCTGTCTTGTGGGCCCTAAATCAAATCAGATATTGCTTGGGTACTCCCATGAGCTCTGTGCTGCCATTACACTAACACATCTTTCGGGCAGCACAGCATTGTAGATCAAAGGGGTTGTGGCTGGGCTGGTGTTAGAGTTTCTGCTGTGGTATCAAATGAATAATTTTACTGAAACAATTGTTGGAAAGTAATATAGCAAAAACAAAAATGTCTAGTAACTTAAAATTCCTTTCCTCCTAGATCCTTACCTCTTCTCTCTCATTTTAGAGAATCCAGAAGAAATCTCTTGCTTATGAGATCAATCAAAAAAGAAGAAAAATTGCTTAAAGTAGCTGCAATAGTTGTGGACAGTGGGAACAGATGCGGATGAGGCATGGGGCCGCAAAAGGTTGGAGTATGCCGGGCTGAAGGGGGGACAGAGAAGGACAAAGGAAAGACAGTGACTGAAAAGAGAGGGAGTTCTTTGGAGTGATCTCCATTTTTTTCTAAGAAAACTCTAGCAATGTTTTGTATTATTTTTCAATTTTTCTCAAGCAAAATTGAATTCTCAGATGTGGAAAGAGGCTGAAATATGAGTCAAGCTGAGTGAAATTCAGCTAAGGGAGTTTCAGTTAAGTGTCAGCTTGCAACAAAATGCACCATATGATCTTGTTAGTGTTAAAAATAATAAAATCTATGCAACTGGATGTGCAGGAAAAGAAAAATGAGAGTAGTATGCACAGTAATTTGGGTAGTATATTTTGTTTTAGGAAGCAGAAGAGAGGAAATCTGGGGAACGGATAATATCTCAGTGTATATATTTATTCAGTGTTTGAATTTTGGCTCTTATATGTGGATTAACTTTCTAGTCAGTGAAATAAAACAACAAAAATAACACATGTTGAATACTAAGCATCTCTTTGGATGTCTGTGGAAGAGCTGCAAGCTTTATAGATGTTCACTGATATCCCTGTCTTCAGAGCTGAGAAAGACAAGAGTCTAGTTAAGTGGACTATCCTGAACACTGTGTCTAACATGGGTATTATGTCATCAAATTTAACCTTCAAAACAAAAGGAGCTGGCCAGTGTTACTATCTCCTTGTTACCAGTGAGAAACATGACATATTGAGAGGGTGAACAGCTTTCCCAAGTTCATACAGCCTGTATGTGTCAGAACTGGGATTTGAACCTCATACTGAGTCTCTGAAGAACTTGACATGGAACAGCTTCTCTGCTGCTTCCCACGGGAATTTATGAATATGTAATAGGTGGGAGTGGATATACTATAAAAGGAAAATTAACGGCTGCAGATTAATTTTAATTGGAGAGATCAATGTTAAAAGAGTAAATACACATGCCATAAACCTTAATTGATTGTACTAATTTAGTGTTTCTGTGCTGCTAAAAATGTCCTGAAATAATATGATACTTTATGGCATGTATACATTTCCCTTCTTTTGTCTTTGTCAGTAAAGGTCAATTAATAATTTTGGATTTTATACTGCCTGGTAAATATATGGATTTAAAGGTTTTCACGGAAATTTTTAGAAAAGCATGGGAATTAATGGACCACCCTTTGTCAGACAATTCCCTTCTACATACATCAACACTCCAGCACTGAGAAGACCCCATGTAATTCTTCCCCTCTGCCTCTAGATGGCAGCAGAGGTGCGATTTTAAACGTTATTAGAGAACTATTGACAAGCTGTTAATGAAAAATGCGTAACTTTAGCAGTCTGATAATGAAATTTTATAAAGTTTAATCTGATGAGTGATTTTGTGTGTGTGTGTGTGTGTGTGTGTGTGTGTGTGTGTGTTGAAGGTTTCGAGCAATTATTTCACACTATTTATGATATATTCTAAAGTTTTCCTCAAGAAACCTCAATATAAACAATAACTTACTAAATTCAACATGCATTATGTACAGTGATACCCAAATTTAACTTTTCTCAATTTCTCAATTTGTAAGCACTTTTAAACTCTCTATGAAAGAGAGAGATAAGTGGGGTGAAGTTGAGTGAGAAAACATTTTGAGATCGTGTGAATTAAGAAATGCTAACATTAATTCTGCCTCTCTGATTCCTTTCAGCAACCTATAATTACTTTTAGGAGATTAAAAGCATCAACTCTAGCAGATGAACATCTTTAAAAGTATTGTAAGATAGCTGCTCACTAATTACTCATTGATTATACAATCTATTTAAGGCACTCTCAGATTTAGCATAAAGAAATAGGAGAAAGAGACAATGCACCATGACAAAGTGCATAATCCAATCAGGTAATGCTGATTTTCTAATCTTGTCTTTGTAAGGCTTCACATCTGCTAGGCTGCTGTTTTCCTGCCCTGGCAGTAGCAGCTGAGAAGCTCAAATGGAGTCGATGAAGACAATGAGAGGAAGGAGAGGAAAGACTCTACTCAAACTGTACTCAAAAATCAAGGTCTGCAGAAACAGCCTCTGGGGAATCTCAATAGCATAGACAAAGGAGAAAATGGACGTGTGACTGTAGAGATCCTGAGTTAGCAACTATTCTCTGGCTGTATCTAGATCTTCTGCTGAATTCTCACTTGTAGTAGCTTCAGCTTAAAGCTAGAGTGGAAACCGTTGAATAGCAGCAGTGTTCCATTGGGCATCAGAAGTGTAGTAACAGAGGAAGCTCATATCTGGGGGGCCAAAGGGGAAACAACTTACTGGGTAGAGGATGAAGGTACATGTGGGAACTGCTGTAACAAAATAGCTCAGACAAAGGGTCTCCCTTCAGTGCATCTTCATGTAGTTACCTCTCTGTCCACATTCCAAACTCCTCTTATAAGAATGTATATTGAATTACGGCTGATTGTCATGGAATCATTCAAACATAATAATTCTTTGAATGATTTGCCTCCAAATTGGGTCAGTGTTTTGAAGTATGGGGTGGGGTTGACTTCAAAATATCAGTCATGGTTGGAGAACAAAATTCAATAGATACCAGTTATCATCTATAGGAACAGGAAATCCAGTGGAAAATTTATGATGTGTCAATGTTACCTGAGGAAATAATAGTGGCAACGTTCACATTAATAGAGAAACCAAGGTTGCAAAAGTCATGATTAATTATAATAATTTCCAAGTACTTGAATTTAATTTTTATAATTTATCAATTACATAGTTAGTTAATGTATAAAATCTCTAGTGCATAAGAAAGGGAAACAAATAAGTAAAACATAAAGAACACCATTCAATTTCTTGGCTTCAGTAAATTCATTGTCTGCTTAAATATACTTCCAGATATCCACAGTCCTAGTAATTGAGAACACTTCTCTCTTGGTTTAGGTATGTTCCCTGGACTGTGCACAGAAAAAGCTATTAGGCTAAAGTTTTGTTTACATTCTTTGCATTTTTCCCCTTTTCAAATATTTTAGACAATTACTGAATGAAACAATGTTATACCTAGTAAAATAAAGTTTAATGTAATATCTAACTTGAATTTCAGCAGAGAACAAAGCTGTATATTATAATTTCTCAAACCTCTTTTAGAAAACTAATATTCTAAGAGATACTGAGTAGTTATCTTTCCATCACTATGCCGAAATAAATTCCTAAGGCAATCAGATTTACGGAGGAACAGCTTTTTTGCTCTCATGGTCTCAGAGGGTTCGGCGGATAGCCAAATGGATCTGTCATATTGTGTCAATGGTGACAGAACACGATAAAAGAAACTGGAGGAAGAGACAGTCTATGCTCCTCACTCCAGGGGGAAAACAAAGAATGATAAAAGAGGTCACACCGTAATATCTTCATATAGATGCATCCTCAAAACTTTAATTTCCCTCTACTAGGACCTTCTTTCTAATAATTTATTGTAAGCACCACAGGGTGACAGCCAGTGTTTTGACTCTCTGAATTGTAGAATGTATAAATATATATTTCCTATAACAAAGAGAGCTATATACTCAATGCAAACAGTTGAACATACTTCTTTCAGAGATTTTTCAAATACAAAGTTTTTCTTAAGGCAAATTTTCAAATCTAATTGAACATTACCATTAATAAGCCAGTGTTGCTAAATATAAGGCTTTTTCTCAGCTCTGAAATGGTACTCTAACCTTTTATCTTGACTAAGCAGTCCTAGGCAAAGTACTGAAGAATAGAACACATGTAGTTACTTGGACAAAAACCCTTGGGGCATACTAAAGGCAGCAGATGAAGGGGTATGTGGCATCTGAGGTCATCATTTGTACTGTGAATTAGCAAAATCATTGTAAAAGAGCCAAGTTAGACTTTGTGACACTGCACTCTGAGAGAATCTTAGCCTGTTTACTTCAGGAATGGGACATGAAATGAACACTATCCACCTGGGACTACACTTTAAATCTCAGGGTACAGAACAATTCTTAGGTTCCTTCAATTGGCAACACAGCAGATGTTTATGACACTATAGTAACTTAATAGTATCAATTTAGTGTATTTATTCAGATTTCAATAATAAGAACCGTAGTGTGTGGAAAATAACTCGAGAAGTCAAGTTTAAAAAATAGTGACCTCAGTTTTGTCATTGATTTCATTTGATTAGTTTATAAGTCTATGACAATGACGTGGGTATTGTGCCAAAAGAAGATAACAGAAGAAAGGGAAGGGAGTGTGGCTAGCTCCTTCTAAAAGTAACATCTCACAAGCTCTTTGGTGTCCATAAGCACTCACAGTAACGTACTGCGGACACACTCCTGTGAACTGGTTCCCTAGGACACAGTACTACAATCCATGTGGTCATGCGTGCTTCTTACAGCTTGCAGTCTCCAGTCTGAGTCAGGGCAACTCAGAGAATTTCACATCTTGAACCATGGATTAAAACCAAGCATTAATCTCTTCCTTGGCCCAGCTCTGTTTTTATGTGTAATAATGAAGAGTAATGCTAGTGCTTTAGAACATTAAGGGACATAAATACCTAATATTTATTGATCTATTATATCCAAATATAACATTTACATGCCTTCAGATACAATTAGACTGGCTTCAAGAATCTCTTCTTAGCAGAACTTCCAGTATATTCTTAGTCGCCTCTGATTGGGGACATTCTAAATTTTTCTGTAGCCTCTCCTGGGACATAGGCACCAGGCAGCAAGAAGGTCCAGTCGTGACTGGTTTAGCTTTTTAAGGCAATCCCTTGTGCAGGTTTCCCTATCTACAGTATCAGTGGTAACATAGTCATGCTCAGAGACATTTCTATGTACAGTTCAGCAAATATCAAGTGCTCTTTTTGGTGCAAAAGTCAATGTTATTCAGAAAGAAACTTCGTGGTAATATAATGAAAATAATTGAAGATATGCACATTTGTTACATTTTCTTCTTGTTATCTTAAAAGAAATTGTTTGACACTACATTAATTTTGTGGAGAATAAAACCTAGAAATAGAAATTTGACCCTCCATCTACTGGAATGGATTTTATATTTTACAGATAAAATACATATACAAATACTAGAACTAGCTTCTAATCTTGTACAAATACTTACTCAGGGATGTTCTATTGATCATCAAAACATTATGTCATGGCTTGGTTTCCAGCAGCCTTCATTTCTCAGAGTGTGTTTGAGAGAAGGCAACTTCACTGGGCTTCTGGCCTTAGCGTCTTCACCTCCCAGGAAGCATGCAATGATCAGCTTCTACAAGCTACTCAAAATTCCTCAGGGGCATTTATAAAGAAAACAAAAATGCATGAACTGCAGAAAGCAGACCCAAATGGATACAAGTAGTGAGATCAGAGATTTCCCACACATACACTTATTAGGAAGTTACAGCATATAGTCCAATTTTATTTTCAATTAATATTTCTATGAATCATTATTATCACCTGATGTAAAATGGTTTTCTCTTCAGAAACTTACAACTGCCTGCAGAAGAGAACTTTATGATCGTTTCTCTTTTTCAGTACCTGCTTCTCAATGAATGTTCTATCCTTTTGGCTTAGTGTCATCTACATTCCAAACTGTCCCTTCAAAGTTGCAACCCTTCATGCATTAGCTGGCTTCAGATTATTCCCATAAAGAAAATACCTCACCAGTATGGTGATATTTTATTTGTGCTAAAACGTGATTTTATTTATATGTTAATAAATAAAGTTGCCTGGGGGTCAGAGCTAATAGCAAGCCATAGCAGAAGCCGAGCAGTGTTGGTGCACACCTTTAATCCCGAACACATGACAGGCAGATCTCTATGTGTTCAAGGATACAGCCAGCATGGAGACACACACCTTTAATCTCAATACCAACCATAGAGACCTAGAGATCTGTATAGACAGGCAGTGACAAGGATGCTGTAGGATGGTCTGTATGTCAAATTACTCTGATTGGTCAATAAATAAAACACTGATTGGCCAGTGGATAGGCAGGAAGTGTAGGTGTGACTAACAGAGAGGAGAAAAGAGCAGGAAGGTGGAAGGAGACACAGCCAGACGCTGTCAGGACAAGCAGTATGTAAAGATGCCGGTAAGCCACGAGCCACGTGGCAAGGTATAGATTTATAGAAATGGGTTAGTTTAAGATATGAGAACAGTTAGTAAGAAGCCTGCCACGCCCATACAGTTTATAAGTAATATAAGTGTCTGAGTGATTATTTTATACGTGAGTGATTATTTTATACGTGGGTTGTGGAACTCCAGGGTTTGGTGGGACCTGGAGAGAAGCGCTCCAACAACAGAGGAGGTCATGCAGATGGGTTTACAACCAATAACAAGGCAGAACAGAAAGTCAATAAAAAGACAGACACACAGGAAGTAGGCCTCTTTCTCAGGGGAAGGATGGCAGCAGCAGCAAAGGGTAAGAAAGAGTTTTAAGTCTCAGCTCTTAGCTACTGCTCTGACCTCTTGGGCTTTTAACTCTGCATTTGGCTCTATGTTTCTTATTTAATAAGACTGTTACATCTACACACCAGCACCAGTGATGGCCTGGCTTATAGGCATGCTCCTCTCATAGATGTTCCTCTTGCAAGCACTAGGCACTGTGATATGTTGACCAGAGTCTGGGGTTAGCTCCTGACTCATGAAGGGCTTTTCATGTCCATATACAGGCAGTACAGGTTAGAAAACTTGATGCCTGTGGGAGCTTCCGGAGGGCTGATAGAGATCTTTTATTAATCTCATTACCTAGCATCAAAGAGTTCTAGACTACTGGAGGTGACTAATTAATATACTGCTGGGAAAGTAATTACAATGTAGCATGCACAGCTACAGAATAACACTCATCTTTCATTCTGACAAGGAGAATCTGCAAATTTATCTTTTCTCTGTTAAAGAGAATTTATTCATTTTGCCCTCTTGTTATATATGAAAGATAATTATGCTTTTAAACAAAGGTTAACATGCATACTCTCAAACATTATAGACTCAGCATGGTGTAATTATAACTACAAACCATTACTTTTGTTTGGTTTTAAATCTGTTCTCAGAATGGGAGAATTGAAGTGGATAAAACATGGCAAGGAAAGAATATGCAGCCAGAGGAGAAAGAGAGGTAACCCAGACTTCTGCCCCATGCACTCCAATACTCCTTATTCACCTGAAGCAACTCAAGTTGACTTGTAGTATTAACTACTTTTCCTTTAGCTGACATTTTGGGTAACATGGATTTTTTTGTTTGTTTGCTTGTTGATTTTTTTGTTTGTTTGTTTTTGCTGTATATGTTTTAGGAGTACAGGTTATCCAGTGCCAATCTTTCTGTTACTTTATCATCATCATATAAACTCTTTCTCTACTACAGTTTAAAGCATTTTCTTAAGAGAATAATCCACAGTGGTGCTTTCTCAAGCATTACATGGGTTTAATATGATGCCTCATTTAAAGTGCCAAGAAAAATGTAATAAGTTCTATATTAATTTCAACTCTCTTCTAGAGTTTAGAACATTGTGTACATTGAGAAAATCACTGAACTGGAAAGAAGCAAGTTAATCCCTTTTGAGATATGAATGGAAGGATTGTGTTTATATGTCCACCAATGAACAGTATCTAAAACTAGATTACTACCCCACTATATAATAATTTGTGTTAATAAAGTTGTGCAAAGGAGAGACTAAAATGCAGTTCAGATGTGAGGATGGTCATCTACCACAAATTTACTAAATGCCAAATTTTCATTCTTTTTGGAATAATTATTGATATTTTATAGTAATATGTTTAATATAAAGTATATATGTGTTTGCTGATGGTGCTAGATAGATGAAATTGTACTTAATTCTAACCAACTTTCTCATCATTCATACTTTCAACTGATGGACCTTCTTGTGCTTACGGCAGTTCTTCATTTGAGTACTGTCTGGATCAGAGTCCAGCCTGCAAGTGCTTGGCAAGTATTTCTTGAATGAACAACCGACAGATAAATGTTATGCCTTTCTCTGCTGATCCTGTTTATAGCCCCATGTGCTTGAGGCTAGTCTAAATAATCAGCTGGGCAGTTGATGGACACTGTACCAGGATCCAGGATAAGTACTTGAGAAGGTGCTAGGAAAGGGTCACATGCCCACTATTAAAGCCTTCTAAAGATGATTCCATCCTAGTGAAGACAATGTTCACTTTTGCTTTGAATTCAGGTGCAACAGACATTCACAGCTCTTCATTAAAGCTGTTCACATTGAGGGAAGGTTCATTTTGTTATATCCGAAGAGAGATTTCAGCCATGCAACTTGGTGTTAATCATCAGATGATGGCTCCTTCTGAAGCATTTAGGTCATTTTGAGTGTTCTTCTCTGTCTAGCCCTATAGATTCTGCTCAGATTCTAGCTGTTTACTACCTGTCTCCTGTTAGGAGACATTTTGAATACCTTTAAGCCTCCATTTTCTAAATACTGCCCTCTAAGTATTCAAGGTTAAAACATTTTTTAACCTGTGTCTTTACCATTGTATATCATTGAATACTTGATAAATAAATACTTCCAGCCTGTGACATCATAACTATCTCAAATTTGTCTCCATTGTTTAGTTTTATCTACAGTTTTGATTTCATTGTTGATAAAATAAGTTTAAATATATGTATATTCATTAAAATCATTAAAACTGCAAACATACAATATAACTTTGATTTACATTATCAATTTTGGTGGGGGGGTTATTTAGCATTGCTTTTATTGTGCAAATTTGAACTAGGTGGACATGAACTTGTCTCCTAGAAGAGGACTAACCATGACTCTCAGCTGCTAATCACTGACGTCATTTTAAGATTCAAATTAGAGTTTCACTTGTACATATGGAAAGAAATTGTGCATCTGCAATGTTCAACTATTCTTCCTTACTTCTCTGACACCATCTGAATGTGAATAGTTTGAAAATTCAAAATCTTCAGGTTCTAGTTTTCACACTATAATATTTGTGCATTGTATAAATCTTCTCATAAGATTGATGACATCACTATGAATCTTTAGTCACGGTTGCAGATGCCTTCTCTATAAAGGTTCTGTCAAAACCACATTTTAAGGTTATATATTTTAATACATTTATCTTACTTCATTTTGCTTCTTTAAGACAGATAATTCAGTATTCAGATTTAACTTTCATTAGGCAGCATTTTTTTTCATGAAAGAGTTATAATTAAAGAAAACAATTTTTAAAAATTTCACAGGTTTAGAGCAATTAGGCTTGTTAATTTGGAACTAGATAAAAGAGAAGCTTGGGAAAAGGATTTAAACACCTATTGAACATTTATATTAAAAGATGAATAAAGAATAGGAAAAATCAAAAGAATAGTTTATATCTGGTGGCCAAAGGCTAAAGCCAATTATTCATCTATATTTAGTTATTCATGATATGTAGGAAAATAAGATGCTCTTTGAGGGAGAAAATAGATGTTTCTTTTTCTTTTTCTTTTAATCTTACAGGCCAAAAAATATGCCCCACAGTGAAAGGTTTTCCTATCATGTAATGTTTTCCTATTCAGTTCTTCAAACCATAAATTAAAGAGATATCTAACATATTTTGGAATGACTTCTAGATAAAATTACCTTCTTGTAAAACGCAAAACATAAATTTCAAAAAGAAAGCAAGATCCCTATTTATAGAGGTTAATCTTATAGGAGAAAGAACCACAGAGATGTCCTTCCTTCTGTTTTCAGTATTGGAGAATGAAACCATGGCCTGACACCCTCAAGTGTTGTGATACTGAGCTCTAACGTAAGCCCTCTTGCCCTTTTTTAGCTTTCATGGAGGCTTACTAAGTTGTCCACGATAGTCTTGGATTTGTTTTTAGCCCTGGATGGTCTTGAACTTGTGATCCCTCTGCCTCAATCTCCTGAGTAACAGATTGCAAGCCAGCACTAACAGACTAGGTTTGGACAAATTTCCGTGAAGGATCAGGGTGTTTTAATTATAAGCTGTCTGGTTACTTGAGTAATTACTGCCAAGAACATGTTCACAAATATGAGGCAAGAAGTAGATTAATTTTGTCAAACCTCCTTAGAGACAGTGACTGCATCCTCAAAGAACACAATATAATCAAAACAAGAAGAAATAAGTTGTTGCTCCTATTGAGATAAGGGAACTAATTTTTGCCTAATATTTAGCAGAGGAATCTGAAAACTTTGTATGGTAATAAGCTTGTCCTTTCTTGCCCATGCTTCTGCCCACCCCTTTCCCAGAAGGACTCTATATATAAAGTTTAACCATCTTATTGATTTTTTACTTCATCAGTTTTGTAGCAGCCTCAGCTTTCACATTAGTATGTAATTATTGCCATCCATGTCTATAACACTTGTATCCTCTTCATGAGATAGTCTGTGTTGATCATTCATCAACTACTGTCTCCTCCCATACTCACTCTCTACTGAATAATATTTTTTTTTAAAATCACTTTTATAGGAAACGTCTAAGAGTTAGCATACATATGTGACTTTCTGTGGTTGGCTTATTTTACTTAGCACATGTTTTTAAGGCTCATCCATGTGGTCACAATGTTTTAGAATGTCTTTATCCAGGCTGAATTATATTCTGTAGAATTTTTTAACCTGTGTTTTTTGTCTGTTCAACTACCAGTGGTCCCTTGATTTGCCTCTGCCACTTAGTTGTTATAATAATGCTACGTTGAACATTGGAATAAAAACATCAGTTCTATGCCTCTGCATTCAGGGAAATATATATCCTCAAGATCTGAAAGTTGTTATTGCCACTGAACTCTACTCCTAATGATGACTAAAATGATAAATTGTGTGTCTTGTATTTTTTAACCACATAATTGGTAACTGTTTTCTAATGTAGATGCATCATGTTATATATGTTTCTCCTAACATTATACAAGGGCTCAGGTCAGACAGTTTCACTCATACTTGCTAATTTATTTTTACTTGTAATAGATATCTTAAGAATGTGAAATCTGTATTGCACAGTGGTTGCTTTTCTCCTTGTTATTGTTTTTTTGGGGTCTATAACAGCTATCAAGAAAGATTAGAACAGAACCAAATTTCTAACATTTTGGTACTCTATCTCAGTTTAAATTTTGTATATGTCAACATTTATTCCTAGAGTTACAATTCCAAAGTGTATGTGAATGAGTGTGTGTGTGCATGTGCGTATGTGTGTGTATGTGTGTGTGTGTGTTGTGTTTCACATTTTGTTTTATAGTAGACAATTTCTAATACTGAGGACTAAGCATAGTTAACATTATGCAGATTTTATTTGGATATTTACTTTGAATGTTGTCATTACAAAGAAATTAAAAATGTCTAACAAGCTACATATTCATTCTCTTAGTTGATTATGACTATTACATAACACCTAAGTGCATTGAAACAACACATAAATACATACAATTTTCATACACCTATTAAAATACATTATGTTAAGGTACATCATGGGTATTTTGGAAATTATTATTGAAAATAAATAAATAATTAACATATTCTTTCTCAATAAGGACCCTTCAAAGTGCAATGTCAATATTTTCATTGTTAAATTATGAACCAGAAACATTTATATTTCAATGACTTTGGACATTAGAAAAGAACTTGGTATATTTTATGTAAAAAGAGCTCTTTATGAGTCCATCTGTTTTATGACCAAATTAGTGAAAAGATGAATGATTTAATTTGGTGTCTTTCCTGCCTCAGGCTTCTTGAACTACCTCAAGTGTTCTAATACAGCTGAGAAATAGTGTGACACTGGCCTGGATGTTTTTTTGTTAGTTGCCATGAGCACTCTAAGTGACATAAAGCTTAAAGGTACATAGTAGGAATTACCTCTATTGCATTTGCCTTTCCCCCATGTTAATTTAAAGGGTATATTAATATTAATTTTATATTTTAATTACTTTTGTAGGTATATATGTGCATAGTCATCTGGGAGATTGCAAGGTGTGTGTGTGCGCATGCGCACGTGTGTGTGTGTGTGTGTGTGTGTGTGTGTGTGTGTGTGTGTGTGTGTAAGCCACGGGCTTTGAGAGTACTTCCACAAGTGCCTAATACTTTGTTTGTGGGGATTGGGTCTCTCACTGGGGTTGGACCTAGCAGATTCAGGTACACTGTCTGTTCAGGGAGACCCAAGTATCCTCCTCACCCTGGGATTCCAATCACAAATCCACATCACAAATTACACCCAGCTGTTTCTATGGGGCCTGAGGACTGAACTCAGGTCTGTGTTTGCAAGGCAAACATTTTACAGACTGAACTATCCCAAGCCTTAGATTTTCATTTTATAATTATAATTTAAATTAATAAATTTGTTAACAAGTACTGCATTCTTTTGCTTTTGGGTTTATTTATTTGTAACTTGAGTCTTTGACATTTTCAAAATATGTATGTTTTACATAAAATATATAAATGTTTAAGAGTTTGAGAATAAAAATGTATTTGCTCAAAGTATTTTACACCAAAATGTTTTTTTACATAATTCAACTGTATTATGTTTGTCCCTTAAAATTGCGTAAGTTTGTATTTATGTTAGAAAAAAACTAACTCTGCGTGGTGTGTGTGTGTGTGTGTGTGTGTGTGTGTGTGTGTGTGTGTGTGTAATATGCATTAAGTTTGGAGAGAAGTTAATTGATTCTAGATAAAGCAGGCATATTGACTCCAGAAAGAAAGCTCCTGTCTACATATAAACTTGTTTTGATCATCTGACTCATCAGGTGTTACTGGTCAATTACTTCCTTAACATCCATTTCCAAGTTTCTGCCCCAGACAAGGAAGAGTCCACGGGGTATGCAACCAGGTAAACGACACTCAATTATCACTTTATTTTGTAATGTCTAACTATGCTTGTTAAAAAAAATTCTAAAACATATTTAATATTTTTGGACTTCTTAATCAGACAAATAAAATGAGACCACCACAAGCACTCTGCTGTCTCAGATAGATTGGTCAGTGTTACATAGTGTTATTATCTCTTAGAATAACATTACTATTGCAAGAAGCACATTTATCAAAGCTGCATTCTTTTGGTCTAATACAAAGACAAATTTTGTTTAAGACCAATCATGAAGAAACTGTAATCCTCTAAAATGAATGATTTTTGAAATCATTTGGAATGAAGTTACTATCAGATTTAACCAGATAAATTATGAGAATTTGCCCACAATTCGTATTGAAGATTCTTTGAAACGAAGATTAAGAAATGACTTTCTTCCATTAACACCATTGGCTTGTTGATACTAGTGCTTTGCAGACAGTTCCTCCATCTACTTTGCTTTTCATGGATTGGTTTGACAGTCCTTTAAATATATCAGTACTTTAGTACTATTGGAATGATTTATATCTATAACCACACACTTAGGTCATTATTAATAGTTCATAGCCTTACATTTCTTTATAGTCAGCTCTCTCCTGGTTTTTGAAGAATTTATTTTAGACAGTGATTTTATACATTCAGATGAACTTTTCTCACTCTCAAAATGAACTAATGTGCAACCAGTAATCCAACAAAGAATGAGTATTGTGATTTGTAAGATAGAAGTACATCATCTTTTATAAAATTTTCTAAGCTGTAACATTTGATTTCTGCAAATGTTTCTACAGACATAATTTTTAAGCACAGGGACACAGATGGCCCTGGAAATTATGTTTTACAATGTGCTTCCTGATCTCAGTGGAGGCTTTCCATGTGCTTCTTCTAGGATGTTCCTGTTCTTGCTTTTCCTTAGCCTTGGGCATTTTTGATTCTCCCATGTCAGCTGTTGGTTCTATGTCCCTCCTCTGCTCATGGTGAGCAGAACTGAGTTCAGTGAAAAACCTTATCTAAAAGATGGAAGAGTGATATAACATGTCATTTGATGTCCTCCACTGGTCTCTGTGCACATGCATGGGCACATGCACCTTTTCAAACATGCATATATACCACACACACTCACATACACAAGTACACCATACAAATATAAACATACTACATGACCATTAAAAATTCAGTAAGTATGAAAGTTAAATGATTAAGAAATAATGCAGTGTATATTGTATTTTAATTTTTATTAAGAATTTTTTATTCATTTTACATACTAAACACAGATCCCCCTCTCTTCCTTTCTCCCAGCCTCCAGCCTTTCCCCCCAACCCACCCCTCATTCCCTCCTGCAACAAGGTAAGGCATACCATGGGGAGTCAGCAGGCCTTTTCTTATGAAGAATAATAAGACACAGTTCTCAAAATGTTTACACTCACAAAGTTATGAATCCTAATCCTGTGAAAATATTTAATTTAATATTCCATCCTAGACATGACTCTGGAGCTCACTACATTAATCTTCATTGTAGTGGCAATAACTGGGAATTCAGAAATACCTAGGGGAAATAAATGAGTCTTTAAATGAAAACTATTTAAATTATCCTACAAGTCTATTATTAAATAGAGATAATTATGTTTTACTTTTTACCTGCTATTTAACAGCAAGTTTCTCTCAAATCCTAAAATAGACACATTGAACAATTTAAATTTCATATGTATGATGTTAAATAAAATAAGGAGTTCTAATTCATAAAGGAACTTATGGAAATTAACATATAATATGCCAACCAAATAAATATAAGTATTTATATTGAATTTGAACACTAATATTAACAGTTAGTCAAAGTAGAAGTATTTTTATGGCTCTTGGATATTTTTATTAATGACATGGATAAATACACAATATGACTATAAAAGAAGGCTTTTTGCAGACCACATATCCATTCACACGAAGGCAGACTAGCATGTACAATTGTTTGGAGGGAGGGACTCATGTCTGAAATAATAAAATATAGAAAGAACCATACTTATGGTCATAACTTGACAGAATCATCTGATTGAATATGTTAAAACATGATTGATCTACACATTTTTATATAGCACAGTGACTTTTGAAGTCCATTCTCAGGTGCTCATGAATCACATATCAATTAGGAATTTTCATTTTAATCTTACTCCCTTAATCCATTTAGCCCACAATGAAGATGGATATTTAAACAATGCTATTCACATTCTCCTTTGACTCATTTTTATCTACTTTGGATATTTTTAGAATTTATTTTTAACTATCTGTACTGATGTATGTGTGTCTGAGGATGTGTGTCTTAGGATGGTTTACGTGTATCTGAGTGCACATAACCTACCTTGAGATCACAGAGGTTTTGCATCCACACAGAGCTGGAATTGGAGGCAGTTGGTAACTACCAGATGTATATGCTGGGATACAAACTCATGTGGGTCATCTGAAAAAGTAGTACATGATCTTAAATGCTGAGATATCTCTGTTTCTGATGTTTTTAAACATAAATTGAAATAATAGAGATTATGAATAAAAACCCAATACACAACACTGTTGTACACATTTGATGTTTTTCTCCAATCATTAAGTTTATTTAAAATGTATTTATACATTTTAATATATATATATATATATATATATATATATATATATATAAAATGTAGTTTATTTTTGTGCTAGGTAAGGTTTAAATACATAATGACATATTAAATATGTGAGATTAATAATCCTCCAATAAAACCTTGTTAATAGTAAATATGTGATGCAGACAATAATAATAATTAATAATAATAAATATCATAGTCTATGACAGGATAATACAGAAAACAGGGCAGATGATGAATGTAAGTGGTCATTAACTCAAATAAAAGTCTTTTTTTTTTTTTTTGAGACAGGGTTTCTCTGTGTAGCTTTGCACCTTTCCTGGATCTTGCTCTGTAGACCAGGCTGGCCTCGAACTCACAAAGATCCGCCTGCTCTGTCTCCCAAGTGCTGGGATTTAAGGCGTGGGCCACCACCGCCCGGCAAAAAAAGCCTTCTTGATAGGCTGGCTAATCTTTGATTCAAAACTTGGAAGCAGGGAATGAATGCACCATATAGACATGGAAAGCAGGAAGCAAGCAAGTGCAAAGGTCTGGGAGGACTCACTGTAAAGCACTCAGGGAACGGAAAGAAGTTCGGATTTGCTGACAGTGTGATACACAGCAATGACGGAGAGGAGGCTGCAAAGGAACTTCGTGCCACAGACCAGAAGCCAGGCCGAAAACTGCTATGACACTTACTGGCCACGACTTTGAGCAGGACACTTAACACTCGAATGAGGTTCCCAGTGTGACACAGACGAAAGGGATGGTTTGTCAGCGTGTATGGCTGATGAAATGGATAGTATATGAGAAGCAGTTTCGTCCCCATCTTTAACTCACAGCATGCCTTTTTCAGATTGAATCAGATTGTTCTTATTAAGAAAATTTTTTCATTCATTTTTTTAAAAACGAATCAAAGATTGCCCCCTTCCCTCCTCCCCCCCACCCCGTCTTCCCCCCAGCCCACCTCCACTCCCTGCTACAAGAAGGCAAGGCCTCCCATGGGGAGACCTATCCAGTAGAGGCAAGTCCAAGCCCTTCCCCCTGCCTCAAGGCTGCAGGAGGTGTCCTATCATAGGTAGTGGGCTCCAAAAAGCCCCCTCATGCACCAGGGACGGATTCTGATTCTACCGCCAAGGGCCCCCCAAGCAGATCAAGCTACACAATTGTCTCCCCATGCAGAGGGCCTAATCCAGTTCCATGCAGGTTCCACAGCCATTGATCCAACTTTCGTAAGTTCCCACTAGTTTGGTTCGGTCGTCTCTGCAGGGCATCATGATCTTGTTGAACTTGCTCATAGAGTCCCTCCTCTGTCATTCCGACCAGACTCCTGGTATTTGGCTGTGGATCTCTGCATCTGCTTCAATCAGTCATTAGAGAAAAGCTCTGTGATGATAGTTATGGTATTCATCGACCTGATCACTGGGGAAAGACAGTTCAGTTCAGGCACCCTCTCCACTATTTATAGTAGTCCAGGCTGGGGTCATCCTTGAGGATTCCTGGAAACTTCCCTAGCAATGGGTTTCGCTCTAACTCCATGATATCTCCCTCCATCATGGTATCTCTCTCATTGCTTTCCCATTCCATCCCTGTTCCAGCTCAATCATCCAATTCCCTGACGTTCTCTTCCCCCATTCCCTAACTGCCATTGCCCACCCCTCACCCCCCTGTTCACTCATGGAGATCTCATCTATTTCCTCTTCCCAGAACAATCCATGCATCCCTCTTTGGGTCTTCCTTGTTAAGTAGCTTCTCTGGAGTTGTGAGTTGTGGTCTGGTTATCCTTTGCTTTACTTCTAATATTCACATATGAGTGGGTACATAACATGTTTGTCCTTCTGGGTTTGGGTTACTTCACTCAGGATGATATTTTCTAGTTCCATCCATTTGCCTGCAAATTTCATGATGTCATTGTTTTTCTCTGCTGAGTAGTACTCCATTACATATATGTACCACATTTTCTTTATCCATTCTTCAGTTGAGGGGCATCTAGGTTGTTTCCAGGTTCTTGCTATTATGAATAATGCTGCTATGAGCATAGCTGAGCATGTGTCCTTGTGGTATGATTGAGCATTCCTTGGGTATGTGCCCAAGAGTAGTATAGCTGGGTCTTGAGGAAGATTGATTCCCAATTTTCTGAGAAACCGCCACACTGATTTCCAAAGTGGCTGTACAACTTTGCACTCCCACCAACAGTGTAGGAGTGTTCCCCTTTCTGCACATCCTCTCCAACATAAGCTGTCCTTAGTGTTTTTGATTTCAGCCATTCTGACAGGTGTAAGATGGTATCTCAGAGTCATTTTGATTTGCATTTCCCTGATGACTAAGGGTGCTGAGCAATTTCTTAAATGTATTTTGGCCATCTGAAATTCTTCCTTTCAGAATTATCTGTTTAGCTCTAAAGCCCATTTTTTAATTGGATTGCTTGGTATTTTGCTGTCTAGCTTCTTTAGTTCTTTATATATTTTAGAGATCAGCCCACTTTCAGATGTGGGGTTGGTAAAAATCTTTTCCCACTCTATAGGTTGTTGTTTTATCTTATTTACTGTGCCCTTTGCCTTACAGAAGCTTCTCAGTTTCAGGAGCTCCCATTTATTAATTTTTGCTATCAGTGTCTGTGCTACTGGTGTTATATTTAGGAAGTCATCTCCTGTGCCAATGCATTCAAGACTAGTTCCTACTTCTGTCAGATTCAGTGTAACTGGTCTTATATTGAGGTCTTTGATCCACTTGGACTTGAGTTTTGTGCATGGCAATAGATATGGATCTATTTGCAATCTTCTACATGTTATGCCAGCACCATTTGTTGAAGATGCTTTCTTTTTTCCATTGTACAATTTTGGCTTCTTTGTCAAAAATTATATGTTCTCAGGTGTGCGGATTAATGTCAGGGGCTTCAGTTCAATTTCATTGGTCCACATGTTGGTTTTTATGCCATTATCAAGCTGTTTTTATTACTGTAGCTCCATAGAAGAGCTTGATGTCAGGGATGGTGATGCCTCCAGAGGTGGCCTTGTACAGGATTCTTTTAGCTATCCTGGGTTTTCTGTTTTTCCAAATGAAGTTGAGTATTGTTCTTTCCAGGTCTGTGAAGAATGGTGTTGGTATTTTGATGGGGACTGCACTGAATCTATAGATTGCTTTTGGTAAGATTGCCATTTTTACTATGTTAATGCTACATATGCATGAGCATGGGAGATCTTTCCATCTTCTGATATCTTCTTCAATTTCTTTCATCAGGGACTTAAACTTCTTGTCATAAAGGTCTATCACTTGCTTAGTCAGAGTTACACCAAGGTATTTTATATTATTTGTGGCTCAAGGAGCCGCTCTTGGCCTTATCAGGGCTCTTGGTCCAGCCAGAGCTGATGGGTTCTGTGTCTCAGGAAGCCTCTCTTGGTCCTATGAGAGCTGTCAGATTCTGTGTCTCAAGAAGCCACTCTTGGTCCAATGAGAACAGGTGGATTCCTTGTCTCAGGAAGTTTCTGGGGTCACAGGCAGATGGGTATTGGAGTATGGCATGGGTCTTGCAGATTACAGGGTCTGATGGGGGGTTTTGGTGGGGGAGCCTGCCTGCAGGAGTTTTCCCTGCTGGCTGGCAACTGGGGCAGATTTAGGTAGGGGTTCCTGGGGACCGGCTGTGTCCCAGGGCCTCTAGAACCAGATTTTAAAAGCTTCAAAGCACCCAGAAACTCTTCAATTCACTTCAGTTTTTTCTATAAACACGATCTCCTCTCATAAGTGACATTTCCTTGTCTCTCAGTCAATGAGTTTGGAAAGATGTCAATGCTAGATGTTTCCATCCTCTTTTTCCTGTCTAGTCAACACTTCTACTCACCTTCACATGACTTTTCCTCCCAAGGTCATTCTTTTCTTCCACATAGCTAGATCTTACTTTACGTAGTCTCTTTCTAGCATTTAACATATATGGAAACTATTATTGAAGCATGTGCTACAGAGTGGATGACGCACCAACAAATGTCATATATTGAGGTTTTAACCGCAGGTGGTAATTTGGTAAAGGTGCTTTACCAAGTCAGTTTGGATAATGTTATGACATCAGGGTTCTCTTGATAGGATTGGTGGCTTTACAAGAGGATGTGAGAGGACAGATCATCTCATGACCTACTGTTTATCCGGTGAGGCAGTGTAGCAGGAATCTTAAAAGTTCTTATTAATAAAATCAAACCTGAGCCAGTTATTGGGGTGAACACTGGAAGGTCAGAGAGACAGAATAAGCCACAGCTATCTCACCTGGCCAATTTCTCAGCTCTTCTTGTTTCCTTAGACTGGAAACCTCCGTGTCCTCATATCCGAATGGCTCTCAGCTGAACTGCTGCTTGAAAGCCTGAAAGCTTAACCAGGCCAAAATGCTTAACCAGGCCAAATGCTTACCCAGGACAAATGCTTCTAGTTTCTGGTCCTCACGCCTTATTTACCTTTCTGCTTTCTACCACCACTCCCTGGAATTAAAGGCTCGCTTTCTGGGATTAAAGGCGTGTGTCACCATGCCTGGCTGTTTCTAATGTGGCCTTGAACTCACAGAGATCCAGAGGGATTTCTGTCTCTGGAATGCTAGGATTAAAGGCGTGTGCTACCACTGCCTAACCTCTGTTTAATATTGTGGCTGTTCCATCTCTGACCCCAGATAAGTTTATTAAGGTACACAATATTTTGGGGAACACAATACCACCACAAGGCAGTGGATAGCTCACCAATCCTCACACCCTTGTATGGTGTCTTTATCAGAGACTCCAAACTCTGGAACTCTGAGATACTGCCTGAGGTTGAATCACTCAGCCTGTGGTGCTTTAACATGGCAACCCAGATAACCTCCACCTGCTCTCTTCTTGTATCTCATAACAAGCTTTCAGAGCTATTCTGGATATTTACATCTGACTGTTGATACTTTGCCTCATGTTTAGATTGTTTGTTTTTACTTAACTAGATTAATGTCCATAATTTTTCTCTGATATCCAGAACCATCTTCTTACATGTATTTCTTAACAATATCATCAATTAGAATATCTATAACTGAACTTACGTTCAGAATGGCATAAGTAATTGTTCTGTATATACGTGTAATTACTCATGACAATTGTCTAACAACTCACCATCAAATTCACAACTAAATATTTCATATTTATTGTGCACGCATTTCTTTTTTTTACCAACTTATCATCTTTTTTTGTCTTTAGGGTCTACTGTGTAGTCCAGTTATAGCACATGGTTTAGCCAGGATCAAATTAGCTGCTTTTCTTCTCTGCCATTCTCCACATCATTCCACATAATCTGTTAATCTTGCAGACACAAGATCTTGGATCAGAAGCACTTGTGTATGCCTTACGAGCTTCTCCATGATTGACCGTGCTTGTGTCTCCTGCCTGTTATGCCCTTCCTTCCTTTCTGATTTCTGGCCATGCTGGTAGTATTATCTTCTTTGTAAATGTCTTGAGCTATTTTACCAGAATATTTTTAAGTATTTTTTCCTTCCTCAAGATCTTCTTCTCTTTCTACTTCACTATATTAACCTGATGTTGAAAAACAACTCATTCCTCACTTTCAAAATGACTTTCCCTAGCGGACTCAATGCATGAGAAATTCATTCTTTCTGGCTGCAGTCACTTCTTCATTCCCTCAAGGGAGTTGACCTAAGGATATTTAACTTTTCACACATCAAGTTGTCTGATTTATTTTTACCAGTTGCTGGTCTAAGTTTCCTTTTGGAAGCAAAGATATCTAAATTTCAAAGAAAAAATATGGGATTGAGGTAGCTCAGTTGGAAAAGTACTTGATAGCAAAGATGAATCCGAGTTCCAATCATGGCTCCTCATAAACCAGACATATTGGCATTCTTGGCTATGTAGATAGTTTGAGGCCAGAATGGCATACATGAAACCTTAGAAGCATAATAATAAAAATAATAATAATAATAATAATAATAATAATAATAGATATTTCAAAGAAGCAGTGGTAATTTTTAAATAATGAAATTATGGAAATATTTTCATATCTATATGCTCCCTAGAACTTCTTCTCCCCTACCCCATCCACTATGGTCACTTTTTACTTTCCTAGTTTCCGAGATTACTCCAGTACTCCAAATAATATAATCATTTGCAAAGATTCAGAGCTATGATCCACAAAATAAGAGAAAGCATATCTGATTCTAGGTTATCTCACTTAGTTAATATTTTCTAGTTCCATGTATTTATCAGCAAATTTCATTTTCTTTATAGGTGAATGTTATTTTGTTGTGTTATATGCCATATTTTCATCATCTATTCCTCAGCCCACGGACATTTAGGTAGCTTCAGTCTTTTAGCTATTGCATGTAGAGCGGTAATGAATATGGCTGAGCAAGACCATGGTGTAGGATGTCAAGTCCATTGGACATATGCCAAGGAGTGGTACAGCTGGGTCAGATAGTATATCCACTTTTAGATCTTTTGTAATTCTCCACAGTTTCAGCAAATTGGCAGGATACAAAATTAACTTACCAAAATTTGCAGACTTTCCACATACAAACATGTTGATAAAGAGCATATAAACACTCCCATTCAAAATATCCTGAAAAAAATTCCAGAAATCATTTAATCAAAGATGAAAAAGACCTTTACAAATGATAACTTTCAATCTTTGAATCAAAGAATTGATAAAGATACTTGAAAATGGAAAGACCCCAGACTTATTCATGATATTAATTAATCATTGTATTAATTTGTTGAATTAACAGTATGAAAATGATCATCCTACTAAAAGCATTTTATAGATTCAATGCAATCTCACTCAAACCCCCCAAAATATTCTTCACAGAAAGAGGAAAATGATTCTAAAATTCTTAAATAACAAAATACCTCAATGTCCAAAACAATCTTGAAAAATAATAATGCTGGAAGGATTGCCATACTAGATTTCAAGAGCAGTTATAAAGCCAGAGTAATAAAAACATCATGGTCCTAGTATAAAGCAGTCATATAGATCAATGGAACAAAACAGAAGAGCCAGGCATCAGTGAACATAACTACAGCCACACAACTACAACGAGGTAAAAAATATGTACAGGTGAAAACACAGTATCTATAACAAATAATACTGGCAAAACTAGATGTCCATATGTAGAAGAATGAAATTAGACCACTGTTAATCACTCTGCACAAAAAAACAACTCCAAAGAGATCAAATATCTCAAGGTGAAACCTGAAACACTGAAGCTGCTAGAAGAACCATGGAAAGTACTTTTTAACTAGATCTCAATTTGCTCAGGAATCATGGTCCACAACTGATAAATGAGACCTCATAAAACTAAAAGGCCTTTGTACAGTAAATAAAATAATTAAGAGTAAAGGAATCCCACAGAGTGAAATAGAATCTTTAACAGGCACATAGTTAATGGGCGATTAATATTCAGAATATATAAGGGAATCAAAAAACAAAGATCAAAAACAAAGAAAGAAATAACCTAATTAAAAATGGACCATGGATAGTAACAGAGTTATCAGAAGCAGAAACAACGGTGGCTAAGAAATACTTCAAAAAGTGTTCAACATCTTTAGCAATTAGCGAAATTCATAATAAATCTCCTTTGAGATTTCATCTTACCCCAGCCAGAATGGCTGAGATCAAGAAAGTTACTGAAAACAAAATCTGGCAAGCATGTGGGGAAAGGGGAACTGCAAACAGTGCAGCCACTGTGGAAATCAGTGAGTCTGGTTTTCAAGAATCTCTTGTTTTTACAATGCGCTTTAATTTCTTAAAGTGTTAGAATAATGTCTAAGTAATGATGCCATTCTTCATTGGTAAAGTTACGGACACTATCTTATGGCTTGATCTCTGCATCAAACCAAGAGATCCTTAAGGAAGGTAATAGATCTTGATCTAATTCTTCTGTGACCATGAACTATGGTGTGTTAGAAATCTTATTTGTCTTGATCTGGATCTGACTACCAATGCATGATATATGTTGCATTTTAAACTAAGTTTGGTCTTATCATTGTGTTAATGAATGCAAGTTCATGTCAGATAATCATATGTTTCAGTTGAAATACCATCTGAAAAACCGATTCATTCCACTTTTGGGTACAAGTGCTCCTGATAACGGTAATACCTTACTTAACCTTTGAAAAGTTTCATGAATCTTTTCCGGCAGTTGATTTCATAGCAAATTGCCCCTTAGGAAATTCTCCTTGTCTAGCAGTTCAGATTCTATTTGAAACAAGAACTCTCAGAATCTAGTTAGATGAAAGTATTTGATAACAGAAAATATCAAATGATACATATGAAGAATTATGTATAAGGATTTGTTGTGAAAAACTCTGTTTTCTTGTCAACTTCTGTCTTAAGGTTCATTCTTATTGGAATCAGGTTAGTGGCTTAGTCATTTATATAACCTTCAGGAAGACAGAAAGCAGTAAGCAGTTCTTGTGAGTAAATATATCCACTCCACACTTCAGCATTCCTTCAGAGCCTTCCTCTCTGAAGTGATCTGTCAGTTCACCAGAAGAGTGGGAACTGAAATTTGGAAATTGGAACCTGGCAAAAAGATTTCCTCACTTACCTCTCAAATCACCCAACTTTCAAGGATACACAAGAATATATGAGGCTTTGCTTTGCTTGCTGTCTGTTTCACTTATTTTCTCCATAAAAAATTATTTGATGACAATAGTTAGTAATATTCTGATAGTTCATCTGGTCATCTCTGAAACATTTTATTGCAATGGTTAGCGTTCTATAAATTAGAACAAAGATCTTCTTTGCTTTATTAATGGATTATTTATCAATCAGTCTATCATCTATTTATCTATCAATCCATATAGTTATCTATGTATCTATCTATATCTTTCTATCATCGATCTACCTATCAATCGATGTATGTATCTGTGATCTATCTATGCATCTATCTATTTTTACTATTTCCATTTGTCTTCCCTGCAATTAAATTTATGTTGCTGTGATGATTTCCATGTTAAAATATTTTCCATTTTTCATGATAAAGTATAATTATATGTTAAGTGAATATTATTTAATTTAGTTGCTAGTATGTAGTAAAAATGGTTGCTGATTTGAGGTCATGAAATATCATCTGCCATCTTTTGTGAAAACTGCCAGAGGACCACCTTCAGGGAGAGGAATAGAATTGATAAATTAGCATTGTATATATTATTATAGCCTGGTTGTTATTTTTCAAATGATAAAAAATATGCAGTAAAGTTACTGTGAATTCTGTTTAGTCGTAGAAATCACCTACATATAAGTTATGGAAGGTGAGAGATTCAAAACTATCTTTAGACTATAAATGACTCATATGTAAAACTAGTGATTTTTAAAAATAATGTCTTTTCATTAATTGTTTCACTTGACAAATATTCACTGTGTTCCATAATTTGTCAAGATGTAATTATTATACGTTCTGGGAACATATTCAAGAGAAGAGAGATCTGTATGGCTGTTTAAAACCAACCTTCTAGTTTAGAGGAGATTCAAAACAAATAAGCATGTAGTAGAATCATATAAATGTGCAGATCAGAGGAAGCAAGATGAGCAGGGGGTCGGGGGGAAGGAAACAGTGGTGTGATACAGGAACCTAGACTGCTAGTTTGGAAAGGCAGTCGGAGATTTGGAGAGCACTTGAGTGAAATAAGGAAATAATCCACGTAGATATTCTGAAAAGGGATCCTGTCAGAAGAAGACTATAAGAAAGAATTCCCAGAAGAATTTCTGAGTTTGGAATTTGGGTCTGTAGCAAGAAAAGTTACAGCCACAAAACAAGGTGCTAGACATAGAGAGGGACCTGAATTGCTAGGACCTACATTGGAACCTATATAGAGAGATGGGAAAAGAAAGATGGCTGGAGCCAATGAGAGACAAAAACCCTCATGATATGAAGGTACCTCATTAATTTGTATGAGAAGCTATCACAAATGGAAAATAAGTAAGCAGCTCTAAATATGTTTAATTGTATGTTAGTGTACATTTATTTCAAAATAGAAATTGATAAATATTAAAGTATGAGGATGTTAACCGATGAAGAAGGCATTGAGTGTGGGTTCTACTGGGGAAAGAGTATGAAAATTTTGTGATTAGGATACTAGTCACATCATCAAATGTGCACTGTGTAAATAAATAAAGTAAAAATATTTTGAAGTATGAACTCATACTATTTACTTTCTTTCTGTGGATCTTAAGCAAAATATGCAAGTTCTACCATCAATTTAACTCTTTATAAAAACGTTCATGTAAGTTTTCAATTGAGAGAGAATGGAAAGCAAAGGACAATAAGGAAGTTGTTGCCTGTCCTGGTGCTTAATGGGACTCACACTGAAGGTTGCTATGAGGCTGCTAAATAATTAAAAAGAAAAAACAACAAAAAAAACTAGACAATATTTCAAAGTGATACCTAACCAACTATTTGCAATTTGTGTGTGGAACACGATAACAAGTTAAGAA
>CABHPR010135116.1:0-19714 GCA_902168415.1 Peromyscus melanophrys
GGTGAGAACATCCCAAAGGAGACAGGAGAGGTGGTCAATTTAGGGTCTGCTCTCCTCAGAAGGCAAGAGGGCCAGCAGTTCCTGGCCAGCTTCAGTTATATACTGAATTGGAAGCCGGCGTGGGCTACATGGAGTCCTATGTCAAAATAAAACTAGAAAAAAAAAAAAGTTAACAACGGGGGCTGGAGAGGTGGCTCAGACATTAAGAACACTTGCTGCTCTTGCAGAGGACCCTGATTCAGTTCCCAGACCAACAGACGCGCACACAAAACAGACAGATAAAGACAAAATTTTGAAAAATTCAAACAAAGAGTCCCAGGAGCTCCTGAAATCATTTGACGAAAATATTAAAAGAAAATATCTCTGTTAGAAGTGAAAAAGGAGTCCATTCTAAATGGCTCACATTCCCTCATTTCTTCTGGAGCAAAATCAGCACAACATAGCATGGTCCTGAGTATTAGTTTGACAGAGATAACCATGGAATTATGCTTTACTCCGGGCTCACCGTATCAATAACTTTCACTTTCCTACATGGCTGTATTTTTCTTTCTCCATGTTCACGTCTTGCTAAATTTATTCCTAGGTATTTTATAGCGTGGAGGAGGGTAGGAATAAATAGGATCGTTTTCCACATTATGTTTATCCTTGACATAAAGGAAGGCTATATTGACTTTTACATATTTATACTGTAGCCAACTGGGCAAACTAAAACTGTTATTACTTACGATAAATTTTAGTTGGCGTCTTGAATTTTATCTCTGCACGAACACATATAAATAATAGAAAAGTTGTCTATACTTTTTACATGGCTCGTACTTTAGCCCACTGGCTGGGTCTCCAGAGTAAGACAGTAACAGCGGTGGTTATGGACATCCTGGCCAGGTTGACTAGGTGTGCCCAAGAGGGATGCGATTTATTGCGATGTTGTTCGTTAGTTTCTGGCTTATTGATTTTGTTTAAATTTTCTTCCATCGTCTATATCATTTCATCCAGACACCTCTTTTGTCTCTAGCTTTTTAAACTCTTGCTTTGTTGTGAGCTAGACAAGCAGCCGACAGGACCCTGAGCCCTTATGTAGATTTTTGCAGCGACAAACTTTGTACCCAACCATTAACAGTGAAAGGATGAGAGCATTTATAGCTAGGGGGGCTAGAGGCCTGCAGCTTTTAGAAAGCAATGCAATCTGCTTCCTCTTCAGAATGCCCTTCTCCAAAGATGCAAAGAAGTCCCTGACAAGACACCCTAAATTATACTCCTTTAGGAACTGCCAGTGTCCCAGCATTCCTCGTTCAAAATTCTAATACATGTCTTGTATAGGAACAGTACCATATTGTAATTACACCAAATGCTGCTAAAAAATGTAAAAAACAACCTCACATAATTGCAATTTTTGAAACTATAAAAGGCAATTTGGCTCCTGTCCAGCACCTTGAGGCTAGATGTTCTTGGCCCAGATGGGCTAGGATAGCAGTCACATAACGTAATCTGAAAACGTATTGTGCAATGGACGTTAGAGAAAATCCCTTAGAAGGCCCATGTAATCACAAGTTACAAAACTCCAGCTTAACCTCAGGACCACTTCTTAAAGTCATTCTATGTCGACTCTCACAGCACTAATCTCTCTGCATCACGATGTTTTGACAAGGGACTTATTTGAACTCCACATTTTATGATGATAAGCAGAACGATATTCCAAGCATGCCGTTTGGAATATACATAAATCACAAACAGGAATGAGCCACGGAGCTCATTTTGAATCACATTTGCATTATGTAGGGCATAAGGAAAAGGTCAAGGTCAGGCTTGAGCATTCCTAAAGTTCAAAATGGCTTTTGAAACATTTCACTTTTAAAAATGACTTTAAAAATACTTATTTTTTAAATTTTCTTTATGTGTGATGCGTGAGTGAAGACCACGTGTGTACTTGAACCTGCTGTAGAGGTCAGAAGAGGGTGTTGGATCCTGTGAAGCTGGAGCTAGTTGTGAGTTGTCTGACATGGGTGCTGGGAACCCAGCTTAAGTCCCCTGAAGAGTAGCAAGCACTCTAACCACTGAGCCATCCCTCCAGTCCCCAACCACTTTTTTTGAGACAGGGTCTCAAGTACATCAGGCCTTCCTAGCATCACTATGTAGCTGAGGGTGACACTGAGCTCTTGGACCCCCTGACTCCACTTCCTGAGCCCTGTGATCGCAGGCATGCATCAGTATGTCTACTTTCTACAAGGTTCTTGGGTTCCACCCACGGAGCTATCCTGCTAAACAAGGATTGTATCAACTGAGTTACCTCTTCAGTCCCTGTCTTTTTATTTATTTATTTTGAGATGGAGTCTTTGGGAATCTCACTCTATTTCCCAGGCTGGCCCTTGAACTCCTGGACTCAAGAAATCCTTCTTACTCGCTGGGACTTGTAATCACATGCCACCACAACAGGCTTCATTTAATGACTTTCAATTTATTTATTTGCTACATCAATAAGCCATGTCGGAAACATGCTCATGGTCACCGTTAAAAAACCTAATGGCAATCCAGACACTCCTGCCATTAGAGAAGTCTTTTTGTATAACTAACATGTACGTTTTCATTCAACAAACATTAGTCCTGTTGGATGCAAACACAGGGCTGGAGGATGATGGTGTGGACCCAAAGTATACATTTACAGGCAGTGAGCAACAGGAGCAAGAGTTCAGATTAAGGGCCAAGGACTGGGTGGGAATCACTGTCCTTTCAGCCCAAGCTTGTCACTTGGAACAAACCCCTTCACTCCCATACTCAATCTTCTCAGCTGGAAGATGTGGCCAGTGCGGCGGCTCCTTCCTTCAGAGGCTCGCAGAACAAGCCAGTGCAGTCCCAGCCGCAAAGCTCTAGGCCAGTGTCTGGCACACAGTAGGCTTTCAGGATGGAAAGTTAACTCATGTTGCTCTCAGCAAAGATTTATCCAGACCACAAACTGCTTGCGTGATTGATTGATTGATTGATTGATTGATTGATTGATTGATTTATTTGTCTTTTTTTTTTTTTTCCAGAGCTGAGGACCACTGAGCTAAATCCCCAACCCCTGCTCGAGTGATTTATAAGCATCATTCCTCTATCCGCCTCTATCATTTATTTGTGCTGGGGATTGAACCCAGGGCCTTGGCCATGCTGGGAAAACATTCTACCACTGAGCTTCCCTCGGTCATCGTCTTCTTCTTCTTCTTCTTCTTCTTCTTCTTCTTCTTCTTCTTCTTCATTTATTTAAGGACTGAAGACCGGCTGCTAAAAACCAAAATCAAAACCAAACCCCAAAGAGGTCTAGTCTGCAGGAAAGCATGTGTGGTAGAGAAAGGCCATCGAACGGGAGTCTGTACCGAGCTCCCAGAATCCGACATCCAGGGACACCATGAACCAACATTCCTGCAGTGAAGCTTTTTGGAGTCCAGTGCCTGAAGTCCACTCCCTAGACTCAGCAGCTGCCTAGGTTTGCACAGCCCCTCCAGCCAGATTGCTAATAATCCAGTTCTTACCCCTGACATGATTATGTATAGCATTACTCAAGACACAAAAATGAACTTCATAACAGAGTGAAGCCCTGGCCGAGAGCAGGGTTTTATATGTCAGCAGGGTGAGCTCCAGGAGCCTCTAAGCTCAGAAGCTGGACACTACTTCAACTCAGATTTTTTTTTTTAAAGGGTGGATAAAATTATAGGAATGTTTAGTTTGGTCTGGCTTTCTTCTACCTAAATGATGGAGTATTTAACATTTCATTGCAATAAAAACAGATGGCGTGAATAAGCCAGTAGCTGGGTGTAGCTATTCACTAGAGTCCTCTGAAACTCAGGAGTGAAGATTTACAACTGACCTAAAGGATGGGGGATGAAGGCAAAGGAAGATGACTAGAGTCAGTGGCCCCCAAGGTCACCTTTACTCAGCCACATATTGAGAAAGACAGTTCAAGGCAAGAGAGTCCTGTGTTGGATATGGTTCCTCCCTACACTCCCATTGGAACTGAATAAACATGATGGGGCACAAGAGGGCAGAGCCTGAACCAAGCAAGCTCTGGTGTTCAGAACTGATGGGGTTCAATACCGTCACCAGGGCTGGGGCCTTGAGATGGAAGACTGATGGGTTTTGAGAAGAGGGATCAAGAGGTGCCTGTAATCCAGAACTCAGGAAGCAGAGGTAAGAGATGCCAACCTAGTTTACACAGTGAGTTCTAGGCCAAATAAAGCTACTAAGTGAGACCCTGTCTCAAAAGCATCTGCCCTGGGATGGAGAGATGCTCAGTGGGTAAGAGCATGTGCTGTTCTTGTAGAGGACCTGAGCTTGGTTCCCAGCACCCATATCATTGTGTGGTCCCAGCCACCTGTTACTCAGGGGATCTGATGCCCTCTTCTGGACTCCTAAGACATCTGCACTCACATGTCCTAAAAATAGCTCCCTTAAAACAACAGTCAAAACAAAAAAGAAACAAAACAAATTTTTAAAAAGGAAAAAAACTTAAAAAAAGAGCAGAAGTAGGCAGAAATACACACCATATCCATGCATGCATGCACACATACACACACCACACCACACCCATGCATGAATATATACACACCCCCACACACCCCATACCCATGTGTACGCACACACACATACATACACACACACACACACACACACACACACACACACACACACACACACATCTCTTGCTATGTGATGCCTTTTGTCTCCCAACTCTGCCAGCCTGAAGACTATCAGAAAACACAGGCTATCAACCCAGGCTAAGAACAAAAGTCAAAACAGTTTTTTTTTTTCTTTAAAGCATAATCTGTGGCATTACATTAGAGAAACAGAAAATGGGCTAAGACAGAGGGGTTGGTGCAAGACAAACATGATCTACTACAGTATATTAAGATGCACTGGCATGATATTATATCACAATTACATTTATTTATTGATTGATCTATGTGGAAGATGGTTGAGTTATTTAGACAAGTGTGGGCTGGCTTCAAACTCATAGTCCCTCTGCCTTAGTCTTCCAAGATTATAGGCATATGCCATCACATCCGGCCCATTCTATTAGTATTTAAGTATGGGAGGGGACAGTAGACCTCCAAAGTCTAGCCATGGATTCCAGTGGCTGCAACCTCTGGATATAAGGACCCTCAGCTATGAGCACATACACTTCCAAGTTCACACTCTCAAGTAGAGGCGGGGCCTCCAGCTGAAAACTGGAGTCGAAGCCAATTAAATGAGCAGGAAAAAAAGAAAGAAAAAAAAAAAGAAAAAAGAAAGCAAAAAGCTGAGGTTTGGGAACAATTTTGAGATTTTTTTTTATAAATTTAAATGAGATAATAATAATTAAAAAATAGGATGTCAATGTTCCTTTTCCTTTCCATTCTTTGTCTTTTTGTAAAAATAACTCTTGACTTGGGTTTGATGCCAAAGAGAGATCCTGCCTTTCAGCAGTGCCTGGAGGTTGGGTGGATTCCCGTGGGGACCACTGGCTCCCAAGAAGGGGTCATTACAGTCCCCAATAGCATTTTCTTCTAAAATCTCATGAAGCACTTGGCTCTCATCTGACAAATTCATGCAGCTAACTAAATAAACACTGGGCTGTGGCAAAGGCTAAATGGACCGTTGATTCCATTATCTTAGAGTAATTATTCTGGGTAGACAAAAGGGTTCCTTGCTGGATGTTGGGGCAGAACTGAGAGTGATATTAAATGGCATAAACAGGGAAGATTCTATCCAAGAGATGCTCCCCTTCCCAAGCGCCTCCAGGTTCTTTGTTAATCAACAAAGCTCCCGCCCCCCCCCATGCACCCCACTCTTTGCTGAGACTTAACTGGTTTGTCTCCCCTACCACACCCTGATTGCCTAAAGGGTAGAAAAGGCAGAAGGTAGAAAAGATAGAAGCCAAATGGTAAGTTCCTGGAGTCCAGGCAAGGAAGGGCTGGTGACGACAAAGATGGAGAGTTCTGACGATTGGCTGTGCAGTGACTGATTCTCTTCCACTGTACAGCTAAGATGGTGGACTCTAGGATGGCGGACTCTAAGTGATGTGTACTGTACAGCAATTAAAATGAGAATCATTATCACTCCAAAATAAACTCAATTCTTAAAAGGACTTTAACCTTTTCTAGTCACGTGTCAATAATCGGGGGAGAGTCACAATAAGGACTGGTTAAAGGTCCGTAGGGGTCAGGCCAGACCTTGACAGGCACACAGTCACACACCCCTTTTTTTAAATCCATGAGGAAAGCTCCCTTAAAAGCCTTATTTTGGCTGGGGAGATGGCAGAGTGCGTAAAGGCGCTTGCCGAGCCAGCCTGGTGACCTGAGCTTGAAACCCTAGAACCCATGTTAAAGTGGAGGGGGAACCGACCCTACAAACTGGTCATTTGACTTCCATACAGTGTGCCATGGTTACCCCACCCCCATCATGCACATACACACAATTATAATGTTTATTTTTAAGCGGCCTTACTTTACACAGAAGGAATTTGAGGCATAGCAAGTTAACATAACTTGAGGAGGGTTCTGACTCCCCCACCGGGCAAGCTTACCAGGGAACTCTCCCCTCAGACTACAAGGGACGAGAGGAGTCATTAGAAGCATGGTTGACATCTGCATAGATGCCTATGTCTTACAAATCGCTTTTCCTTTGGATATTATTGAATGCTATAGTAAAGGGGTTCTGCTGGTACCAAAGAGGAAATGGAGCCCTAGGAAAGTTCTTGCTTCACACCACCAAGAGGAGGCTCCCATCCCATAATGTCTAACCCTGCATCAGTGCTACCCTCCATTTCCCACTCCTCATCTGATCCACCTTCACCGTTTCCCAATGAGAACGCCACCAAGCGGCACACCCAGAGTCTAATGCCTTATCCAGGGCACAGGAGAAGTAGCATGCTTTGCAGACACCATCAACATGTATCTTTAAAGACATTTTGTCCTGATGATGCATATTCTGTAAATACCTGCTTGATAAAGTAAAGCAGAGAGCCCTGTCAGCACAAACCAGAGTGCTTTATGCTAGAAGCCCTTTTATCCACAGTCAATACATTAGAACCTCTTCAGTTAAGTGCCCATCTCCTCAGTATCTGCCTTTCCCCAGCCTCCTCGGTCATTAGCTCTACCGCTTTGGATGCTCATCCGAGCAAATCCACTTAGCGTGCCCCGCCACTCTTGCCGTGGACTTGGTGCCTAAGCAGCAAAGTACATGATTGCGCATTACACAGATCTTTGAAGGATGGAATTACATAAATCCTCATTTGATCCAGACTCCGTGTCTACACGGGATCCTTAAATCAGTCTCAATAACTCTGAAAGAACCCTGAGCTGTTGCAGCGTGAAAGTGTAGATCTAGGTTCTTCTGCCCAGCAGAATTTTCTTCTACTAAAAGAACTCACTTTTGGAGTTTGATGCAAGGCTGATGGTACTTGGGAAGGAAGCGGCTGCTAGACCTGATCATGGACAATGGGAACTGATAACGGGAACTGCTTGCTGGCTGGGGGAAATCTGACAATCAAATCCTTCCAGCGTCAAATGAATCCTTGTTTTTGTTTTTTTGCTTCTTCATAGCTTTATCCTTCTGGCCTAAGATCATGGTTAGTAACCATGACGAAAAGCTCTATGGCAGGTGCCCCCTCCTGACGGCAGACAGTATGAATCTATCAAATAAAATTGGAGCCTGTTGGTTGGGAACCTCCCTTCTATCAGGTCACAAAAAACACACCAGGATTCCAGGGAGGAAAAAAATCCCATTGATTTTAACGTATTAGTACTATGATGCTTGCTAATGGCTCAGGCAATGACCACGGTCTCCTGAGCACACACCATTGACAGGACATTCCACAAGGCCTGCCACTCGATCTGCTCTCCTGACCACTGGATCCCCAGTTCTGAGCTTTGAATGTGGTAGGTTCTACATATTTATCCACTGGATAATTAAAGTAATTTCATTAGCACCATTTTAGAGATAAGAAAAGTGAGGTTCAGTGCTACTTAAAAATATGTCCAAGGTCATTCAACTGACAGGTATTGGACGGCATATGTGCTTGACCACAGAACCAATGGCTCAACCAATATAGTTGTACTGGAATAGAACAAGTTCTCCAGTACTGAGACCCTCTACAAAGAGAGGTATAAAAGATGAGATTCCATGTCAATATTCTATCCCAGCCATTATCTTTTCAATTTTATCAGTATTCTACAATCATTAAATTTTAAACAAAATGCCTTACCTACAAACCCTTCTTCTCCGACCAACTTCAGGGCAATTTTATCGGCTAACACTGACGAATTGCCGTGAGCGATGTTAGCGAAGGGGCCGGCGTGCACAAACACAGGTGTCCCCTACAGAAGAAGAAGAATGAATTAGAATCCCCAAGGAAATGGTAGAATGGAAACCGAGCTTAACTCGGGGACACAAGGTGCCACAGAGTGCTCCATGTTAAAGCTTACCCGGACATTCTGAGTCCATATTGCACACTCAAAGCACAATAGCTCCCAAGAGATCTAAATGTACTGTGAGCCAGATAGGGCGGAGCACATCTGTAATTCCAACACTTGAGGTAGAGACACAAGGATCAGTAGTTCAAGGTCATGGCTAGTTACAGAAGGGGTTAGAAACCAGCCTGGGCTACAGAAGTCAGACCTAAAAATAAACACAAGCAGGGCTGGGGACATGGCTCAGCCAGTAAAATGCCTGCCACTAGAGCGTGAGGACCTGAGTTCAGATCCTCAGAGGCCATGTAAAAACTGGGCATGGTGACACCAGCCTGTAACGTTAGCAAACAAGTAGTGAGGGAGAGGGAGGAGGCCAAGATAGGTGGATCCGGGGAGGTTGCTGCACCAGCTGGTCTACCCAGTCGATGAGCTGTAGGTACAGTGAGAGACCCTGCCTGAAAATCAAAGTGGAGATGGATAGAGAAAGATACCCAATGCCAATCTGAGGCCTCCAAACACACTAAACAGGAGTACATACATACATACATACAAATAAAAAGCAAACAAAAACCAAAGCCCTTTGAAACAAAACTGAAACCAAAGATACCCTGATTGACTCCGACACCAAGTATGTCTCAAGTCTCCTTGGACAGAATTAGCCTACAGTTAATGCTGAGTGAGAGACAAAATCTCTAAGAATGCAATCACCTCCAATTATAATTTTGATAAGTTACTGTTCATTGCCTGTTGATCATGAAATAAGCCCTGTACCTTATTTCTTATTGCCTATATTATATTTAAAAAAAATAACTCAAACCCTGATAGTCTAAATAATATCTTCCATGTTCTCCCCCCGCCCCCCCAATAACAATTAGTCAATTCAAGAAAAATCTACCAGCATTCAAGAGGCAGAGGAAGGCAGATTTCTGTGAATACAAAGCCAGTCTGGTCTACACAGTCAGTGCCAGGTTAGTCAGGGCTACATAGTGAGGAGAGGAGATGAGGAGGGAGACAGGAAGGGAGGGAAGGACAGAGGGACCAAGGGAGAGAGGAAAGAAGAGGAGGAAGGAGAGGAGAAGAAAAAAATCAAAGCCAGGCATGGTGGCACATTCCTGCAATCCCAGCATCTGGGAAGTTAAAGCAGGATTGAGGATTATCAGTTTGATGCCAGTATAGATTACATGAGATTTTGTCTCAAACAAACCAATAAATACAGAACTGAATATAAAAATCAACACAACTCATGAATTATGGGGACCAGGACAGGCCAATTACATAAAGGACAAGATCGGACTATTGTTTTTATACTAAAGCTGTCTTCTCATTTTTTAAAAATTCTGTTTAAATCTTTGAAAAATAATCCAACTATTTTATATGTTAGAAACCTTGAAATTATTAAGATAACAAAAGCAAAGAAAAAGAAAAGACACCAGGGGTGAAATGCACCAATGATAGAAACGATTTGTGGTTGTTCAGACAGGTTGTTGTGTAGCCCAGGGTGGCCTCAAACTTGCTATGTAGTCAAGGATGACTTTGAACTCCTGATCCTCCTATCTCTACTCATTAAATCTTGGGATCGCAGCCAAGCACCACCATACCTAACTCCAATTTACTATAGAAAGCATACAAAATAATGGGTTTCTTTACGACATTTTATTATGTGTATACTTAGTTTATGAGTAATTCTTACTAATTACTGCACTAGGTAGGGTTTTTATTACTGTGATAAAGCACCAGGACTAAAAGGAACCTGGAGAGGAAAAGGTTTATTTCAGCATACAACTTTCAGGCCACATTCCGTCACTGAGTTTAAGGCAGGAACCGATGCAGAGGCCACCGAGGAATGCTGCCTACTGGCTTGCTCCTCGTGGCTTTCTCAACCTCCTGCTTTCTTATATAACCCAGGATCACCAGTCTAAGGATGGTACTGCCTACAGTTAGCTGGACCCTTCCACATCAACCTTGCTCACAGGCCTATCTGGCGGGGACATGGTTCCCTCTCCCAAAATAACTCTAGCTTGTATCAAGTTGACATAAAACCCGCCAGCACAATTACAGATAAAACAAAACCAATATAAGGGACTAATTAAAAATTTTAGGCTTTCAAAGTCTTTAAATGAACATTGTTAATATAGTCATTTTTATAGTCTTTTTATTTTCCTTTATTGATGACAACAGGCTTTAGTCCTATCTGAAAATAATTTTCTCATTAAAACATTCAGGCTTTATCCCTAGCCCAGGCAGGTTATTGGGGGTCTGCTCAGATGAAGGCTTGGCCCCACCTGTGAAAATATAGGCTGCCCCTTTGCTGACACAGTGGAAACCAGGGAGTGATGCGGGGTGGGGGTGGGGTGGCTCGGAAGCATGGAAAATTCCCATGAACTACGCTGGGTTATTAGCTGCACGTGGCTCAAGGACGAGAGAGCTGAACAAAAGCAGGAAGACAGTTAGGGGAAGAAAAAAAATGGTCTGAGAATAAAACAGCTTCTCAAAGCCACGATCTGAATTCGATGTTTAGCTTTCTTCTCCGAGTCCTCAGGAGGGTGAATAACACGGGTCCTGAGAAGGTCAAAGTGATGTAAACATATGAGGACTATAAAATCCGACAAGCATTCGTGTTCACAGGTACACACGACTACTGTCCATCTCCCTAACTACCCACAACACCTCTCTTCTAGCTACACACACACACCTTTCAAGTGCTCTGAGAAAAAATTGAAAAATACTCGGAAGTCTGGTCCACAGTCTCCCAATTCTGTCTGTCGCCTGGGGCATGCTGCTACCCTGGAGAAGCGCAATGCAGGCAAAGTCACCGGCCCCATCCCTGGATGGCAGCTGGCTCGCCTCCTCCACAGACTGCAATCTCATCGCCGCCATCTGTCAGACAGGCACCAGGTCCTGGTTCTCCAGGGGTCACAAGTGACATGGTGTGGCCGAACAGGCATAGGCTTCATGATGCCTGGAATAATCACTCCAAGTTGTTGCTTAATCTAAGGCAAATTTATTTATTAAAAAAGGAAAAGAACTTTCATCTTTCACAGAGCTTTTCTTATTATTATATGACTCATCTATCAGCAAAACCTCTTTGTGATTCTATCTTTACTTCTTGTGTGTGTGTGTGTGTGTGTGTGTGTGTGTGTGTGTGTGTGAGAGAGAGAGAGAGAGAGACAGAGAGAGAGAGAGAGAGAGAGACAGAGACAGAGACAGAGAGACAGAGAGTAGAGAGTGCAGGTGCATCATCTAGGACATAGTCTGCATGGGGAGGTCAGAGGACAACCTCATGCTTTGGTCTTAAGCCTTCCATCTTATTTGAGACAGGGTCTCTTGCTTTTCACTGCTCACATGCCAGGTTAGCTGGCCCCGGGTCCTCCTTTCTCCGCCTCCCACCTCAACACGGGAGCTGGGGTTACAGGTGTTTGTGACCACACTTAGCCTTTTATGTGGGCAATAAGGATTCAAACTCAGGCCCCAAAGCTTGCAGAGCAAGTGTTCTTACTCACTGAGCCATCTCCCTAGCCCTTAAATTTTGTTTTTTAATCAGCAATTACGTATCTTAAGAGAACAACATGATGTTTTGATGTGCGCATTAAGGAATGTTATGCTGGAGTCTGAATCCTGACTATCCTCCATGGGCCTCTGTGGTGAAGTCTTGGCACCAAGGGAAGGTGGTGAAATCCTTAAGAAATGGAGCCTAAGAGGGAGGATTTCAGTCCCGGGGAAGGGGCATCTCCATGAAGAGGACTACTGACCCCTGGTCCCTTACTGTCTTCATGTGCTGGCTATGAGGGGAGCAGCTCGTTCTGATACATTCTCTGATCAGGATGTGCTGTCTTTCACAGCGCCAAAAGCAACAGGGTGACCAGACACAGGCTGAAAATTCAACGCTGTGAGCCAGAAGAAACCTCTCCTCTTTAGACGTTGTTTATCTGCGCCGTTGTTACAGTAACGGGAAGCTAACAGGTTATATTAGATCACCTGAGACATCCTGTTGTATATGTCTCTCCTTTCTGGTTTCTGTGAACGAGTAACTATGGTTGACAGGTCCGGAAAAATCATTATTCCCATCTCACCAGAATAGGAACCATTTGGTCAAATTCTCTCCAGCCTGGTAATCATGATTTTTACCCTCTACTTTGCATTTTATAATTTTGTGTAAAGTAGTTTTAGTTTTCGTTGGAAACCATGGAGCCAAATAATGTGCAAGCAAGAGCCAGACTCTTCCTGACATGAGAAACCCAAGGCCCAGGGAAGCAAGGGGTATTCTCCAAGGCCACGGAGCAGATTAATAACCTTATTAAGATTACAGTGTTGGTTTGAAACTCCCAGTTTGGAGTCTGAGTGGACTAATGATCAAACGGTGTTTATCAGACACTCAAACATAGCGACCATGACACACATTCAATGGCAGCGTTTGAGCTAAACACATTGTCTAAAAAAATTCCATTTAGAGGTATATCCATCTTGACTTTTATTTCATACACAGAATGTTTGGGAATGGGAAGTAGGAACTGCCTTGGTTTCTCCTGATGAATAGTCTCCATAATGGTTCTTTCCACAAACTTCCTAAGATTATTACTTCCAATTATTCTTACTTCAGTCTCTTAAGTGATTTGGTTGCTTCCCAGCGCATCAACAGAGTGTTACAATTCCGTTCTGTCCAGTACTATAGGCCCTGGCCATGTACAGCTGCAAGTACTTAAAATGTTGCAAGAACTCCTTTCTCCAAAACCTAAATAAATGCAACAGTAGACAGGTGCCCCCCCCCCGCCCCCGCAACTGAAAGGCTACATTTTTACTTTTATCAAACTTTAATTTAGAAGAATGCATGTAACCTGTGGCCACAACAGCACTGGACCGTGTGCTCTATCATATGGTGACTTCATCAATGCTGTGTAAGGCTCATCTACGGGAATCTTCTGACTTCCAACATGGCTCTAGATAGGCTTGTCTGGAATATCCAGGCCTTAACCCCTCCCCCAGACACCTGCTCCTCTTAGTCTACGGTAGAACCTGGCATGGATCAGTATCCCAGAATCTTCTGAGGTCTTCCAAGGAACAGCTAGGACTGAGAACTGCTGGCATCTTGGCCACCTGTCATGAGACAGGGGGACTCCCCAGTGCCCTTGGATGACACTAGCAATGGGTGTGTCCAAAATATAACACTGCCCACAAATTAGGCTTTTAGGCTATCCACGGATACAGACCCCCCTCTCTCCCAGTGTCACTGATTCCAGGAGCTCTTCCTAAATGACTGTCTAGAATCAAGGCACAGACGGAGTTCATACATGCAACTGTCTTAACCAAATTCTGCACTTTGTTTTTTAAATAAATGGTCTGTTCACATAATCTCAAACTAGTCAATGCCATAAATGAAAATGAGGAACACGTGAATGTACTAAGCATTGCTTAGGAGAACGCCATCTATTAAATGAAACTAGACTTTCAGCGTGGCAGATATCTTAAAAGGCTTAGTGATTATCTCTTTACTTACAAGTTAACTTACTGTGCTAGACTGAGGCCTAGCACATTAGAGGCAAGCACTGTACCACTGAGCTACCTCTCTGCACTGTGAGTTTTTGAGACAAGGTCTCAGTACACAATTCAGGCTGACTTTGAACTCTCTATGCAGTCCACCCTGACTTCAAAATGTCTAATTCTCCTGCCTCTCGAGTACTGGGGTCACAGGTGAATACCACCATACCCAGAGATGGCTAAGATTTAAAACAACCTACCAAAGCACACTGATAGGTGTGCTCATGGGATGGTCAGAGAGAGGTAGGGTTCAGGCTATGGGGAAAAGGCGGAGGGAGTCGGGGGAGGTAGATGGGTAGGGGTGGGTAGGCCTGTGCTTTCAGGATTCTGTTCTGTGTTCCACTGGCACTACAGCTGTCTGTTGAATTGGAGCCTGGGCCTTGTCTCTAAGCCCAGGGATGTCTTTGAATCATATCCTTACTTGGCAGTATCCAGCTCGGGTTTCATAGTCCTGCTATACTGTCTGGTAGCTTTCTTTTTGCCCTAGGCCAGTAGTTCTCAACTTGTAGGTCAAAAACCTTTTGGGGGGTGTTGAACGACCCTTTCACAGGGGTCACCTAAGACCTTGGGAAAACACAGATAATTATATTATGATTATTTTAAAGATTTCTTTATTATGTATACAGTGTTCTGCTTGTATGCCAGAACAGGGCACCAGATCTCATTACAGATGGTTGTGAGCCACCATGTGGTTACTGGGAATTGAACCCGGGTCTTCTGGAAGAGCAGCCAGTCCTCCTAACCTCTGAGTCATCTCTCCAGCCCTATATTATGACTCTTAACAGTAGGAAAGTTACAGTCATGAAGTAGCAATGAAAATAGTTTTATGGTTGGGGGTCACCACAACATGAGGAACCGCATTAAAGGGTTGCAGCATTCGGAAGGTTGAGAACCACTGATCTAGACCTCCTGTGTTGGTCTCCTTGCCTGGAGCAGTATTTCCTGAGGCCCAGACAGCATGCTCCCTTGGCTTCTCACACTTCTGCCAGGTATCCTATGAACACACAGATGCATGCCACACCCCTGCCAGGTATCCTAGGAACACACAGATACATGCCACACCTCTGCCAGGTATCCTATGAACACACAGATGCATGCCACACCCCTGCCAGGTATCCTGTGAACACACAGATACATGCTCCATGCTATTCTGTGCTCACATTCTCTCTGAGTTTTCTTTTTCAGCTATTGTACCAAGGAGCAGGCAGTGGACTTGTCTGTCTGCTATCTGTCTTCCCAAGCAGTGTGTGACCTTCAGGAGTGCAGGGACCTCTGAGTCCAAGCTCCCCATAGTGTTCTCAGCACCCACCCGCAGTATGTATGTCAACATTCTTTTTGTTTTGTTTTGTTTTTTGTTTTTTTGTTTTTTTTGTTTTTCGAGACAGGGTTTCTCTGTGCAGCTTTGCGCCTTTCCTGGAACTCACTTTGGAGACCAGGCTGGCCTTGAACTCACAGAGATCCGCCTGCCTCTGCCTCCCAAGTGCTGGGATTAAAGGCGTGTGCCACCACCGCCCTATGTCAATGTTCTATAGTCAGAAGTTTTCCTGTGTCCTGAAGCCACTCAGTCCCAAATAAATACACAGAGGCTTATATTAATTACAAACTGTTTGATCTTTGGCTCAGGCTTCCTGCTAGCTAGCTCTTTCATCTTAAATTAGCCCATTTCTATTAATCTATGTATTGCCACGTGTCTCGTGGCTTTACCTGTGTTCCATTACATATTGCTCCCCCCAGCAGCACTCAGTGTCTCCCCTGACTCCATCTTCTTCTCCCTGTATCTCTGCTTGGATTTCCTGCCTGCCTGTATCCTGTCTTGCCATAGGCCATAGCAGCTTCTTTATTAACCAATGGTAGCAACACATATTCACAGCGTACAGAAAGACCATCCCACAGCAACATTCAATCTTCACAATTACCCTGTTGGGCTAGTTGTTACCGCCACCGCTTTACATGGGAGAAAGCTGAGATGGAGGGAGTAAATAACTCATCCCCAGGACACAAATGCAAATGGCAAAGTGTCCATTCAAACGCAGCCTTTTATCAGCTGAGTACGTGGATGGATATGGACATTTACATGGTCTTTCTGCTCTGTTCTCCCAAGTACTCACCCTCTGGCCACCTCTAACACTCTTTCCCATGGCAGCTTAGTGCAAATTTTAAACTCTATCCAGTGACATTGACCAGAGTGGAAATATTTTTTCTCCCTGGCAACTGCCTATGAAAAGACCAGTGTAAGATCTCTCACCTCCATACCTATTCTCTCTCTTTGTAAATATTGATTTTTTTTGTTTATGAGTGTTTTGCCTGCATGTGTACCATATGTATGGCTCAGGCCAGAGGATATCTTATCCCCTGGAACTGGGGCTATTGTGTGGGTGCTGGGGATCAAACCTAGTTCCTCTGTGAGAGCAGTAAGTGCTCTTAACCACTGAGCCACCTCTCCAGTCCAACACGTGTCTCTTTGCTAAACCCAATCCAGATACTCCCTCCCCATTTGGACCTCTTTGGGTCCAAATCCTAAAAACTGGTATCTAGCCAAATCAAATGAGTATGACCAGTAACTTCGAAACTAGATTGTAATGTATATATACGTTGGTGAAAACACTTTGAATCAAAGACGCCAAGATAAAATTTCAGTGTTTGTGTACAAGACTATAAAACCAGTGTCACCACAAAAGTGAGAAGAATATATATCCTCAGAAAATATTTCTTGGTATTTACTGTATTTTACTTGCGGAAAAAACCCCAATTTATTATTATAAAACAAACAATTTATAATTAACATAATAAATAAAGTTTAAACAAAGTTAGACAATGTCAGGTAAACATGGTGTTACCACCCATAGGTGCACTAGGTAGATCTTTATTTCTTATGTTCCTATTCTAGTCAATTAAGCCAAAGCCAAGAAATGAGTCATAATGAAGAATCAATAAATTCACTTTTAACTTTTTATTTATTTTTTTCAGAAGACCAAGGAGTTATTCTGACACTCTGCCAGGCTCACACTGGCCGGAAATGTTCATATTGCGTAAAGTCAATCCAATAAAGGCAAATGTTATGTTACAAACAATTATAAAAAGAAAACCAGGGGTGGACAGATACCTTACCATGAAGGATCTGAGTTTGAACCCCAGAACTCAAGTTAAAAAGACAGTAAAGGGAAAACAAAAAAAAAAGATGGCATGGTGGCACACTTGTGATCCCAGGACCAGAGAGGCCAGACAGTCTAGCCTTATTGACAAGTTCCAGGCTACTGAAAGACCCTGTCTCAAAAACTAAAGTTGATAGTACCTGAGGAATAATAGCAGATGTTGACCTCTGACCTCTACACACATGCATGTATATGCATGTGGCATCCTCACCCAACACGCACACATACCTACACATGCACAGTCACACATTAAAAAAAAAATACAAAAGAATAAAAGGGAAACTACTTACTTCCAAGGTCTGCATCAGATTTGGTTTGATGGCATCTTTCATCAAAACTGTCAAAGCACCTGTCACCCCCTACAGGAAAGAAAAAGACACATAAATCAGCATGAGAACCCCTGGGCCCATGCTGATTTGTCCCCTTGCCCCCATTCTGCTTCTAGGTGGACATCCTCCAAGCTGATCATGCACCTGGGATTTTTGGCTCTGCCCATGTCTTCCTCACCCCAGCCTGGCCAACCCTACCTGGCCAAAGTAGAGTAGGGATCAAGACAGACAAGAATATGAAATGCTTATGAAATACATTTCATGTGTGCTGGTTGTGGCCAAGTATAGACCCGTTATTAACACAAATGAAGGCTTGTGAAGGAGATAACGGGGCATGCACAACTCTTCAGAACCCCCACTGTACACCAGTGTAAGAGGGAGATCTCTGTTCTCCGGATGGACAGCAAGCTCCCCAGGGCCTCCGAGGAACACTCACCAAGTCCTCAGCTGTCACCGGCTGCCCGTCTTTGTCACTGGCCACCACCATCCTTCCTAGCCGCTCCTTCATGTCTGCGAGGCTATCAGTCAAGGCCAGCACCGCCATGATCTCGCTGGCCACTGCGATGTCAAACTGTGCCTGAGAGAGCAAAGCAGATGCTGTGGTCATCTGAGGTGTTACTGGATGGACACTTTTCACAAGGTTTCAGTAGTCATAGCTGGGGGCTATCCCCTGTGGGTAGGTTCACTTTCCTAGAGTTGCACAGCATGTAGAGTCTTGGCTTGTACCACCAAAGATGATGGCCTCCCTGGGTTGCCCACATTGTCTCCTGTGCTCTGCTGAATAGTCGTCACGTGGGTGAGGCCTGTGCAACCCGCTGCTTATTGTACCATGCAGTGTGCTACAGACTAACATTAAGTACTAATGTACGGCCGGGGTGCAGCTCAATGGTGAAGTTCTTGCTTAGTACGTACGAAGCCCTGGGTTTGGTCCCCTCCCATCCCCAAAGTATGAGTGTCATTATCTGTCCTCTGAGCATCTTTATTACTAAAACGTCTGGCCACAAAGGCAGGGACCATATAGGAAGACTCCTCCTGGATACCCAGCAGGGACAACAGCCTGTGATACCCAGTAGGTGTTTAGTGCGTGCTGAATGAACTAGTCAGTGAACTACTGGTTATCCCTCTTCATAGCGGTGGGTCACATTATATTCGCCTCTACCCTGCTGATCTCCTCTCTCTTCTTTTTGTTGAGGTAGGAATTAAACCCAGGATGGTAGCAAGCATGCTACCACTGAGCTCTAGGCCCATTAATACTTAATACAAGTCTTTGTGTCCAGGAAAGATGAAACAGTGGAGTAAGAGCATCCTGCCAGCTTCCTGGTTCTGTGCACAAGGCCCACTTCTTGTTGAGTTTGATCTCAGCACAGTCTTGGCCCAGCAGCTAAAGAATGGCCCAGCACCGATTTGTGTCTGGTTCATGAGGGCATGGCTCCACCTTATCCAAAGGCTCCCAGCAATGACAGTCAGAGAGCATTGACTTCCTTCAAAAATTTCCCAGGACTTCTTCCTCCCCTCTCTTGGCTCCAAAAGCACGTTGTACAGAGTCCAGTGGGAACGAAGAGGGAGACAAGGAGTATGTATTTATTTCCTTCTGCTTACAGTCCGGCCACTGGGGAAATCTCTGCACATAGCCACTTCGTTAAGCTCCAGCTTAATTCTCTGGATCCCAGGGGGAGTGTGAGTCAGACAGGTTCAAGCTCACAGAGAGAGAACGGCTCTGCCCTGGTGGGATCACCTTAGGAGGTATTTTATTACCTATTTCCATCACCGACAGATGAGGAAATACAGGCAGGAAGGAACTGGCTGGCTCCTTCCTGGTTGAGATTGTATTAGCCATTGATCTACTGAAAAAATACTGCCCGAAAGTTAAATACAGCTATATCCAATGACTATATTCTCAATACAACTCATTCTAGAACGTAAGTGATTTTTCATTGCATGAAATCGAACAGCACATATTACAATGTAAACCGTGCCTGGAAAAATGACCAAAATGTTACTATTTTCTATGCATAACGTGAACCTGGAAATACTTTTGCAATATGAACTGCCTAGCAAGCAACTTGTAGAATTTATATTGTGTATACAAGTACTTCACTTATAATTGTTTTAGGTCTAAAACTGTAAGCCTGCATCATTGTGGATGCTTCTAGCATTTGGGAGGCTGAGGCAGGAGGATCATGAGTTTGGGGCCACCCTGAGCTACCTAAAAAGTTCCATATGAGTCTTCACTAAATAGCAAGACCGTGTGTGTGTGTGTGTGTGTGTGTGTGTGTGTGTGTGT
>CABHPR010135117.1:11984-22475 GCA_902168415.1 Peromyscus melanophrys
TACAACTGGTTTGTTGTTGTTGTTGTTGTTGTTGTTGTTGTTGTTGTTGTTGTTTTTAAGGGAAAGTTGAAACACAGACAGTGCCCCCATTAAGAAAAGACTGTGAAAACAAAAGAGAAGGCAAGCACCTACAAACTCAAAGAAGTGGGGTAGGGGAGGTCTCAGAAGGAAGCCTACCCAACCTGCCCCTCGATCTCAGATTCCTGGCTTCCAGAGAGCTGAACTCATAAGTGTCTACTGTTAAAGCCAGCCAGGCAGTGGGATTTTGTTACGGCTGTTCTAGAAAACTGGTACATGAATATAAAGTAAACTATATCACTTAGTACAAAATCAAGAGCTCTCTAAGAATAGAATAAGAGAACCACAGAAATAAGGGACAGTCATGTTGGTCTGTCCCTGAATATATCATTATAAAGTATGGACAACCTCAATTCAAAAAAAATAAAAACCCAATCAGAGAGCTATTAGAAAAAAAAGTTCTGTGAAGAATTTACCACATCATTATTTTCTTTTATATTTCTTATTTTTCAATACTCATTGGGGCAAATTATGATCATTTGTGGGTATGTTTTATATCAACAGGTTCTACACACTTACAATACAAATTTAATCTAGCAAGGTGACCAGTATTGTCTCAGACTCGGATATTTTAGTATATATTCTGACCAATTTTCTTAGAATGAATATGTCTATGTCTATTTTTAAAAACATATTGCATGTTTGTTTACATATTGTCAGTGTGTGTGTGTGTGTGTGTGTGTGTGTGTGTGTACACATGTGCATGCATGGGCACACAAAAAAACTATAGGCAACTAAGGAATGCTGATAGTGAGAAACATAGTCTCCCCAGGGAAAAGTACACCAATTGGTTAACAGATGGCAAAAGGTTTGAGAACATACATGCAAGCAACATTATACAGAATGAACAGTCTGTAGTATTGTATTAAGGAATACATACACATATATAAATATATATACATATATATATATAACAATAATTAATGAAAATAGAGGACATGAATTTGAAAGACAGCAAGGAAAGTATATGGGAAGGTCTGAAGGGAGAGTAGAGATGGGAGAAATGATGTAATTATATTATCTCAAAATACAAAACAAATAGCTTTTTAAAATGCAAAACATACATTTTATTTAAATATTTGTGCATATGTGGGTGCACACACTTGTGTGTGTCTGTGTGTGTGTATGTTTATGCATGCGCACACATATCAAAGAGCGTGGGAGAAGGTCAAAGGACAATCTTCTGCAGTCAGTTTCTGCTTTCCACTAGAATTCTGATCCTGGGGCTTGTTGGCAGGCGCCTTTACCTGCAGAGCAGCTCACTGACTCTAAATTTTTTTCGTTGTATATCTAGGTTCTTTGAGTCCAAAACTTAAGATATCTCAAATCTAATATAACAAAAACAATGACAGCATAGCTAACTTTGAAGCCGTAGTTTTTTTTTTCTCTTAACAATAAGAGTAGAAATTAAAATTTTCTTGGAGATGGATGCCCAACAAATCGGAATTTTCAAACACTGGCAAATTGTCTTATGATATCAAAGAGTGGAGTGAGGAATAATTCAGAGGATTTGGCCCCTGCTCAATCCTGCCTCATGCAGATGTGCACACCGCCCATTCTGGAAGAATCCTTCTTTGTATTTGCTCTCTTCATAACCAGCACAGACATGGGATCACGACCTCCTAAGAGGACATCCATGGGTCTGATTATAAGTAAGGCAGAAATTTCATTCTCTTTCAATTTTTATGTTTTCCTACTTCTTTGATCCTAAAGAAACCAGTTTAGAAATTGTAGTTCCTCTGTACTTCCATTTTATAACGTGAAACCATGAACTGTGCCCAGTATTATTGTTTCTCTTCCACTATTATGCTTAGTTTCCCCTACAAGGGTAGAGTAAATAGAATCAAAGAAGAAAAGGATACTGGTATGCCTGGGAAAATAAACGATGCCAGGTCTCTATCAGCATGCCAAGAAGGGTGTCCAAAATGCATCCTAAGTGTTAGGTTTTAAATCTTCCTTTTAGAAAGTACGTTATTTGAGGAGAGATAGAAATACAGTGGGAGATGGAGACAGAAACTGGAGGTAAGGAGAGAGAAAAAAAGTATAGGTGGGTAGAAATGCAGCCGCAAAAACTGTCAGAATCTCTGGTCAAAATTTTTAGTGTAAAAAGCAAAAACGTAATAGAAAGTGTGAGGGAGCCAAGTTATTCTTATGAAGTATGGGCTTTCTCTTGCCTTCTCTGTTTACCATAACTAATCAGTGGTTTTTCATGCTTTGAAAAATCTGATATTCAATGCCATTTCATCTTCTTCCCAGGGTTGCTTATATTACACAGCAAGGAAGTCGGTATACTGCTTTATTGATCCTCAAATTTCTATATGAGAAAAGGATGGAATGTGAAAACATTTACTTTGTGTGAACTCAAAATATTGAGGTCATATGAAATGTAAACGATAGCTATGCTTTAAATCCTAATCTGTGACCCCCATAATCGACTCTGAAGGAGGGGATTTCTGCTGTGGTGGGGAATGAGAAACAAGGTCAGAAGAGTGGTGGTTCCCTTCCACAGACAGCTGCTTCTTTACCAACAAGAATGGACCAGGTCCACAGCCAAGAACTCCCCACACATTGACACTTGGCCGCTTTCCATTCATGATTACGCTCATGACATCTTTTTTTGCTGTTCAAGATGGTTCCTAGCATGTACTACCCACCCAATCTGGTCCCCACCTGTTTCACCTCTGCAGGGTGGGCTCCATCCTGTTTGACTAACAGCTGGAATGGGTTCCCAGAAACCTAAATCCTGAGTCTGGCACATACTACAAGCAACTGGCCACCCAGTTCTTCACAGCAGCTTATCCCCCCACACTCCACATTACCTTCTCTTGGGAGCAGCTCCGTTTGAGGAATCTTTTTGTAGTGAGCCCCTCCAGCCCCTTATCCTCAGCTGGTCCCAGACATTTGAACCCACTTGTGTCCTCACAGACAAGGCCAAACTCTGGGGAAGCTATTGCTCCTGTCAGGGCTACTACCCTGTCTAGGGCTGGCCAAGACACAGCTCTGCTCTCAGATAGCTATGAGTTCAGTCATATTAAGTCATCAATCAGCTCTCTAGGCCACAGCCACCGACAGCTTAACATGTACCTTCCGTCCGTCTTGCCAAATGGTACCTTTCTAGGATTATCTTATGGAGGAATAGACTGAATTTGAAACTAAAAAATGGACTCCAAGGGATTGTGAACACTTAACCTCTAAAGGTCTCTGTTTGCTGTGAAGATTAAACAGGATGGTGCTTATTAAAGAGCTTAGAACAAAATACAGGACCTAAGAGTTTCTCAGTATGAGTTAACTGAAGTTTGAATTGGATTTTTAAAATCATTGAATACCAAAAGAATAAAGCATTAAGTAAAATGACAAGGAGTTGGAATTTCTTAAATGAACCCGAAAACTCTAGCTATTCAGAAATAACTAGAAACGTGTGGCTTAGAAAATTAGGTTTCTAAACATTTACTTTTCTCTTTAAAACATTCTGTTTGGCCAGGCGGTGGTGGCGCACGCCTTTAATCCCAGCACTCGGGAGGCAGAGCCAGGCGGGTCTCTGTGAGTTCGAGGCTAGCCTGGGCTACCAAGTGAGTTCCAGGAAAGGCGCAAAGCTACACAGAGAAACTCTGTCTCGAAAAAACCAAAAAAAAAAAAAATTCTGTTTGCTTAATTTCATTGTAACCAAATATCCAATGTTCTTCAAGAGAGAATGCATAGAATGGGCCACTAATAATAAATACTTCAAATCTCCAACAGCCACCAGAAAGAGCCTTTATAGGAAGCACAGCTCTGGAAACATAATAATGTCATAATAGTGGCTTCAGGAAAGTGAGAGAATATGGTTCAGGTGTTTGTGCCTCACCAAGTTTATAGTGATCTATCACAACCCCAAGAATATAATCTTGTGACTGACATAAATTCATATATTAGTCTCCTCCAGCTATGTGGTGGTTAGTTTTGTCAACTGGACACAATCTAGAATCCCCTGGGGGAAAATTCTCGATGAGGGACGATCTACATTGGTTTGCCCAGTGAGGATGTCTATGGGGGGGATTATCTTATTAAGTTAACTGATATGGTAGGATGCAGTCCACTATGGGGAGTAACATATCCTAGGCAGGGCTCCTAGCTATATGAGTGGACAAGCAAGCAAGTGAACATGTTTGTTTTCATTTCTCTCTGCTCTTGCCGGTGGATGTGATGTGACAAGCAATTTGAAGTTTGACCTTGACCTTGACCGACTCACCATGATGGACTGTAACCTGGACTTGTAAACTGAAATAAACCTAAGTTGCTTTTTGACAAGGTTTTTTTTTTTATCCTAGCAATATAAATGAAAAATCAAACAGGTTATTATCACAAAACCACAGGCCAGATAGCCAAAATAGCATACATTGACTTCTTAGAGTTATAGATATGAAAAGCCCAAGACTAAGATGTCAACAGATCCAGTGTCTGCTGAAGGCCCACCTCCTGGTCCTCTTCTGGTACCCTCATTTGGCTGAGAAACAAAAGAATCAAACTCTGTTGCTGTGGATATCGCTCTGTATAAATAAACACTGATTGGCCAGTAGCCAGACAGGAAGTATAGGCAGGACTAACAAGAGAGGAGAATTGAGGGAAGAGGAAGGCAGAGGGAGAGACTGCTGGAGCTGCTGCTAGGACAAGGAAGGTGTAAGGTACCAATAAGCCACGAGCCACGTGGCAAAGTATAGATTAATAGAAATGGGCTAAATATAAGAGTAAGAGCTAGACAATGATAGGCCTGAGCTAATGGCCAAGCAGTTTAAATAATATAAGCGTCTGTATGTTTATTTTATAAGTGGGCTCCAGGACTGGCAGGACTTGGCAGAAGCTGGAGAGAAATTCTCCAACTACACTCTGTGATCACTTTTCTTTTTAATAACTTTAATCCTATCACAAGTGCTCTGCCCTCATCACCTCCCAAAGACTCCCAGCACTGTCCCTTTAGAGGTCAGAGGTGCACACACTTAGTCTATGGTGTTGATTCAATGAGGAGGCTCTAAGAACCATCCCATTATAGGTTAGAGACTGACATTCACTCTTTTTTTGAAGAGTGAATTTTGCTTCATATTGCTTCAATGATGCTTTAGTAGCATAGACTCCACTCTTAGCTCTTTATTTTATATCACACTCTCACAACCATTTCCACTAGTGAAGAGATGCCTTGACACTCTTCACCATGGGATTGTAAGAAAAGCCCAGAAATTCAGCATACAACTTCAAACAATTTCTAATTACTCTTGCCATTACCTGTGTCATGCTCCAATTTGCAAATTCACTTGTTTACCCTAAATATTTCACTATGCACACACCACACACATATATATTCGTATATATTAGATAGTGTACATGTATTATATATTATACACAGCAGTTTTTTTGATTTGCTATCAATCTGACCAAAGTGGAAGAATAGGCAGCTGCTTCATTCACATACAATCTAGAACTAGGAATCCGTGACTGACTGGTTAGGCATCTTAACACCGGCCAGCAGCCTTCAGAGTTACCAGGCTTAATTAAACAATTTGTTCATCAGGGTTATCTTCAGATGCCTGTTACATAACTGTAGCTGATTTTTTTTTCTTGTGGCCTGCCTGGCTCGTGGTCAGGACAAATCTCTCTCATCGGCCAGTCCTGCAGCCACTCAGACCCAAGTAAACACACAGAGGCTTATATTATTTTTAAACTGCTCGGCCATTAGCTCAGGCCTACCACTGACTAGCTCTTACATTTAAACTAACCCATAATTCTTATTTATGTTTAGCCTTGTGACTTGGTACCTTTTCTCAGTTCTGCCTTCACATCTTGTTTCCTCTGTATCTGGCTGGCGACTCATGACTCAGTCTTCTTCTTCCCAGAATTCTCCTCTCTGCTTATCCCGCCTATACTATACTTCCTGGCCTGGCTACTGGACGATAAGGGTTGTATCTGTCAACAAAATCAGAGCAACACACATTCACAGCATACAGAAAGACATCCCCAGCACACAACTGATTTTAAAAGGTGCAACATGAGATGCTCAAAGGAAAATGAGCATACCCATAAAGAAATAGATATGAGAGAAGAAAGCATATTCTAGGAGTTTATTGAACACATTCCCATATGGAAACCAAAAGGCCTCCTAACACACACCAAAATCCCATTCTTTGTTTTCCTTTTCTACTAACATAGATGAGGTATACAAGTAGAAAAACTTACACACATATGGAGCCACTTACCGTATTTAAACACACACACACACACACACACACACACACACACACACACACACAAATAACACAATGCTGCCAAATGTTATAAGTGGTATATCCTTAACATGCCTTATATTCCTATTAGGAAGTCCACTTGCTTACTAGCCCCCAATAAGGTGGTCTACTTCTGAGCAAGTGTTGTCAATTGCCATGAAAATCCATCACACTTACCCATGGCAGGAAGTTTCTTTGAGGAATAAGAACACCTCCCTTCCCTGAAGTAGCAAGCAAGCCCATTGCCCCCACAAGCGTGGGTGCATGTTTTGGGGAAATCCTTTCACATCTATTCCAAAAATCCAACTAAGTGGGGATCCATGGCCAAGAGATTGCTTCATCAGCCTACCAGACAAAGTGGAAAATCAGTAATACATTTGTATCATTGGACAAGATAGAGGAAACAGATGATTATGATTTTAACCTTTTTCTACAACTTAGTATTTTAGAAATGTTATCAACGAATACAGGGATCACCACTAAATTTAGTAAAGACCCAAAGTGGAAGTATAGAGAAGTCCTAAGGCTATCAGGAGATTGGCAGGCTCAAGGATAATGGGTTCCCAAAAAAGATGGCATCACTACAAAGTAGAGTTTGAATCTGCATAATTGTTTTGTTTGGGCTCCAAGAGATATGAACAAAAGTGTTTCCTTAGTAGATGATTTCAAAAAACACCAGTGAAAAATGACAACAAAAAAGAGAAGAGAAAAGTAATTCAATAAAGGTTTCTTTGCAGATGAGGTTTCCTCCACAGACAAGCACCCAGGAAAGTTAAACAAACACAGGGAATCCCAAAACTCATCAATTCTTTCAGAAGTTCCTGTTATATATTTTCAGACTTGCAGAGAGGGTTATTGGAATTCCAAACAAGCTTTTATACTAAAATTATATCCTAAATAATATGTTCAACAAAAAATTCCATTTGTTTATTTATCTTTTAGTTAAGATGTTATTGAATTGAACCAAAACAGATTCACCAACCCAGGCAATTTTCATTTACAAGTCCTTCAGCATAATGATCCAGTTCACCCAATTTGTCTTCTAGTTCTTCTAGAAATATTTTTATGTCTCTGATCTTTAATATCTCTCATACAGTAGATGAAAATGTTAAATTTAACACAAAACATTATATACTAAGAGAGCATATAGATGTGAAATTTAAGAAATATCTGTCTTAGTTCCAAATTTTCTTCCTAAATAATTTAAAAAGCCTAGTCTTATCACTTAAACTTTATGTTCATTTTTTTAAATATCCAGCTATCTGTTTAATGATAGTATGCCAGCTAAGTTATTTTATAATTCTTATGTGTGCTGGATACACATTAAAAAAAACTTGGGAGAATCAAAATGAGCCAAGGATACATTAAGGAATGAATATAAAACTTCCTCTTGGATTAGTTTGATCAAGACTGAGCACAAATTTGAATTCTCTACTTCTCTCCCTGTCTTCCATCTGTTTTTAGTTTGAGGTTATTGGCCTTTCTGTAGTCTATCTTTTGAGTGTGTGTATGTACATAATCTGTCCCCATTGCCACCGTGTGTGTGTGTGTGTGTGTGTGTGTGTGTGTGTGTGTGTGTGTGTGATATCTGTTGTATCCATCCCTAACACAGTTCTTTGTTCTGTATTTATTCTGAAAAGTTCTGAAAAGGACAGAAAAAAAATTGTATGAGAATTAATATGTGGTACTTGATTTTGTTCACATTTGTAATGACAATTGTGTGATACTTTTTTTACAAGGCTCTTTAACAGAGCTTTACAGGGGAAGAAGTTATTTAACTGAATGTAACCAGTCCAGAAGAGCACTCAAAACTATAGACATTATCCACCTATATCCATATGTTGCTTCCAACATTTATGGGATATTTGCTTTGTTTAAGGATATCTTCAGTCTGTTGGATACTTTCTGCAAATTATTACAACACACAGGTACATTATTCTGGGTCGGGGCATAGAAGAATGTATAACTTAAAATTAGAGTCATGCATTTAGCTTAAGTTGTAAAAGTTGAATGCATGGTAAAGAAAAAGCATAGTAAGACTGGTTACATTATTCTCCAAAAGGTTAAATAAGCTGAGTACACAGTAAGACACCAGGCTGGCCGGGTGGTGGTGGCACATGCCTTTAATCCTAGCACTCGGGAGGCAAAGCCAAGCAGATCTCTGTGAGTTCAAGGCCAGCCTTGTCTACAGAGTGAGTTCCAGGACAGGCACCAAAACTATACAGAGAAACCTTGTCTCCAAAAAAAAGACTATTACTATTATTATTATTATTATTATTATTATTATTATTATTATTATTGATATTATTATTATTATTTTGGTTTCTCAAGACAGAAATTAACTTGGCTGCAAGGTCTGAAAACAAAATAAGTCTCTTTGAAGGCAAAGAGATATTTCCAGAAAAATGTATTACCAGTATGTACATTAATAATAATGATATGAAATTTTTTAAGATAATTCAAACAAGTATCATTTAAAATTGTTTCAACAAACCAGTGGAAGACTCACTCATAGGACTTCCTTAGAGAGATTACCTGAAGTCCCATGTAAATACTGAGAAACTCCAAGGATACTACAGTAACAGTAGTATGGTGGAAGAGCCTGATACATAGGATGTCAGTAAAACTAAAGCATAAAGTATAAAGACAGTGGGAAATAATATGTTAAAAAGAGAATGTTGTGCTGGGCATGGCAGTGTGTACCTTTAATCCCAGCACATAAGAGGCAAAGGTAGGTGCATCTCTGTGAATCTGAGGTAAGCCTGATTTACATAGTGAGTTCCAAGATAGCCAGAACTGTGTGGAGACATCTTACCTCAAAAGGGAAGGTGGAGACAAGGGTGATAATAAATGGATAACAAATGGAATGAAGGGAGGAGAATGAAGGTGTCAGCTAGTTTGGGTGTTGGAAAGATAAGAATGTCATTAGAATAATGCCCAAAGACTCAAATAATCAGTCTCCCAATACCCAGGAGCCAACTTCTTGATTAGGTCATCAATGCTTTAGTCTTCATCGTGGTGAAACAGAGAGATGCAGCAAAAGATTGCAATACATATAACATTCAAAAAGATTTGAATAAGCCTGTCCAATGAAAGCATGTCACTCTCCTTGAGTTTAAAAACGAAATGCTAAAGGTGTACCCAGATCAATGTGCAATACATACAACGTGTTCAGTATTTGTTCAAGGAAGTGATTCTATTTTTTGTAGTTGCTTCTGAATAAGAATGTCCCGAGAAGCCTTGTAAATGATCATGTAAGATAATATACTCTACAGTGTACTACCTCTCAGAAATCTGAGAACTCTTCCTTGTAAAAGATAATTTGAAAAGTGCTATTGTCTTTGGCCACTATCAACAGTATCACAGATGTTAGGAAAATATATTACTTGAGGCTGAAAATATTCTGGTACTGACTAAGATAATATATTATTTGCTCATGATAAGACTATAGGGAAATAAAGATTAAACTTAGCTTAAGAGAATATAAACATTGTTTACAAATAAAGGACTGGCAAGGTGGTGCAGCAGGTAAAGATGCCTGCAGCCAAAACTGACTACCTGAGTTGACTTTCCAGGACCCACATGGCAGAAGGAGAAAACCAACTCCCACATACTATTTTCTGTCCTCCACACATGCTGAGACACACGTGAATCCACACACATATAAACATGTGCACACACAAACACAAACACACATACACACAGAGAGACTAATTTTAAATATTTTAAATAAAGTCTCATCTAGAGCTAGAGAAAATTGGCAGCTCTTCAAGACAAATTACCGTATTTGTGAGAAGGGAGGATAGAGAAAAAAAAAAAAAAACATGACAACTCTGGCAATTTTCCCCTAAAACTCCAGCATAAAAATAAACCTTCCATCATCTATATCTACAAATCCTAGATGAGATTTTACCTTAAAATTTACATTTAGTTCCACTGCTTTCTTTTCTTGCTCTCAAACTACACCACAAATTAGAGTCATCCTGAACTTATTTCTAAAAGAACAAAAGGGAGGAAGTAGGAGTATTAGTTTATATGTTTTGTCACCCAAGTTATCAACAAAAAATTGATATTACATAATTATTTTACATATCCAAATATTTAAACATTTAGATAGATAGATAGATAGATAGATAGATAGATAGATAGATAGATAGATAGA
>CABHPR010135118.1:0-22092 GCA_902168415.1 Peromyscus melanophrys
TACACAGTGACTTTGAGGCCTCAGGTCAACCACCAATGCTGCTTGTGTTTCCTTTTCTCTGCGACTTTCTCGGCACCACACACCATGAGGCGCGTCCCAGCTCCTCTCAGAATGCTGCATTCTCACTTTAGATGGGGCATCAGTACCCCGTTCAGAAAAACCCCTGTTTTGTGTCACACCCATACCAGGGTGGGGGTGGGCATGAAGCCCGGTGTTTCTTCTGTGACACCATCACGGCACTGATCCTGCTCACTATCTCTGCTCCCCCACTGTAGAAAGAGGCGTTTGCATTTTCACCCGGCAGAAGCCTCACTATTTGTCAACTTGGTGACCTCATTAGTTCCCAAATTATATCTGGCCTGCTAGAAAGATGAACACATTGTACCTTCTCTGTGGGACCCATTATTTCCATTCTGGAGACTGTCATTTATGAAATTCTGACTTTCTTTCATCATGTATTTACACCAAGCAAAGCTAAGAATATTGTAATTGTCTGTGATGTTTTGAAAACACTTGTCACAAGCTGGAGCCAAATGCTGATTAATGTTAAATGTTTTCTGAAGAACTCAGCTTTTGGCTCATTAACTGGACTCACATGGCATTACCCATCAGCTTCAAGTTCTGATAATTGCTCACCACAGACTGGTGTTAATTTAGTAATAATGGTGCTAACAGATTTTTATGTTTCCCTTTTACTGAATATTATGCGTGTATAAAGGCCAATGTGCGTGCCAGACCTGGAGTTGGGAGCCGGGCCCCACATTTACTAATAATGAGACTGTGGGCAAATCCGTTACTCCCCAGTGTCTCAGTTTCCTTGTCTATAAAATAAGGGGTTTAGGCTGGATAACCTTCAGTATCCTTCTGCACTAGAATTCCACGCTGTTGACAATAACACAGCTTGGTTCTGAGTGACGTATTAAAGCAGAGATTCATTTAGGGCAATCCTCTTGCTGGATAACACTGATATAAATGGGGCCTGGGTCAGCTTATCCCCCTCCTTTTCTGCATTTTTTTTTTTTTCTGTATTCAGAGGGGGAAGAAATGTTCTCTGTTGGCTTGTAGAATAAGCCCTTAATCAAATGCTCCATACCATCTGTTTGAGACAGTTTTTGGTAAGTCAAACTTAAGTAGCTATAATCACCGTGGAATTCAAAGCCGTTTCCTGTTATCCTGTCTGTTTTTTAAGGCAGACAGGAGACTGTCTAGTTGTGTAAACCCACACAAAGCAGTAATACCTCAGGGAAGAGAAACTTGTTTGGAGGCCCATGTTTCCAAACTGCTCATTGAATCTGCTTTTCTTTGTCTCCCTCGTTTTTTTTCTGCCCATTTTTCAAGGCTGAGTCTTTGCCTCTCCTATTTCTGCCCACTCACCGTGGGCCACTCTCTTCCTTTCCGCTCTGTTCCTTGACATCATCGTTGAGGATTTCGACATACATGTTGATTGTTTTTACCTTGGCTTTGGAAACAGCAGGCTGAGGGGTGTTCGTGATTGGCTCAAGGTCACATTGCTGGCCCATGCTAGAGCATGCTTGATTTTCACGTGGACTGTTCAGATCATGCCTATTAAGGGCCTCTGGTGGTGTAGGTCTTTGAGCTGCTCCCCGGCAGATGTTAGAACGCAGGTCTCTATCCTATTATCTGTAGCCCTCTGGGTGGATCATTTAGTTCTCTCCCTTGAAGACTATGAAAATGGCCCTTTAAAAGCTGCCTTTCACCAGGCATGGTAGTGCACACGTGCAATCTCAGAGCCTGGGAGGCAGAGGCAGGAGGATTGCTGTAGGTTTGAGGACCCCTGGTCTACATAGTGAGCTCAAGGTCAGCTAGGGCTACATAATGAGATTCTGTTTCAGAAATGGGGGAGCAGCTGTGGAAAAGGCTTAGTGGGTGAAAGTGCTTCCTGTGAAGGCAGGAAGACCTGATCTGAGTCGTCCTTAGCACCCATGCGGAACCTTGGCAAGGCCACCTCTGCCTGTGACCCCAGCATTGCGGGGAGAGACAAGCCCATCTCCAGAGATGGCTAGCCAGCCAGTCTAGTCTAACTGGATGGCTAACTACAGGTTCAGTGAGAGACTTTATCTTAAAAAATAAGAGAGCATCTGAGGAGGAACCTGATGCTGCCCTCTAGCTTCCACATAGGTACATATGGTTGGCCTCACATGCATGTTTATGTGTACACACACACACACACACACACACACACACACACACACACACACACACAATGTATGTATATATACATATATATGTATATACACTATATCTCTCTATCTCTGTTTGCCTACCTACCTATCTATCTATCTATCTATCTATCTATCTATCTATCTATCTATCTACCGACCTACCTACCTAGTATATTTCTTTTCAACAGTGAACATACTTTCTTAAAAGCTCCTTTCTTGCTGGGCAGTGGTGGCGCATGCCTTTAATCCCAGCACTCAGGAGGCAGAGGCAGGCGGATCTCTGTGAGTTCGAGGCCAGCCTGGGCTACCAAGTGAGTTCCAGGAAAGGCGCAAAGCTACACAGAGAAGCCTTGTCTCGAAAAACCAAACCAAACCAAACCAAAACAAACAAACAAAAAAAAAACTCCTTTCTTGGGGCTGGAGAGATGGCTCAGAGGTTAAGAGCACTGGCTGCTCTTCCAGAGGTCCTGAGTTCAATTCCCAGCAACCACTTGGTGACTTACCACCATCTATAATGAGATCTAGTGCCCTCTTCTGGTGTGTATGCCTACACGCAGGCAGAACACTGTATACGTAATAAATAAATCTTAAAAAAAAAAAAAAAAAAAAAAAGCTCCTTTCTCTTCCAGTGCCTAGATTACCTACAACCCACCACCTTCTATTTCAGAGACTGGATCACTGTCTGGAACCCTGGCCACCTCCTGGAGGGTGGAGGGCTGATGACAGCTGAGCAGAGATGGAGATGCAAGTGCGTGGGTTAGGTTACCTGGGTGTGGGAATCCCCATCTATCCAGTGCCTCCCCGGGGGATTAAGTGTCAGGTAAACAGCTCCTCAACTGCAGCCCTGTGAGTGTGTGTTGTCGCCTGCTGGAAGCCGATGCCATGGGCTGTTTACTTGATGTGGGGAACAGAAACCGTATCTTCCTGGAGAATTTCACATTCTGAGGTCTAATCCTGGACATGGGTATCACTGCAATGTCTGGAACTCACCAAGAGCCTTGCTGGGGACACGACCTTCTAGGACTCACCTTGAGCAGCTACACCATGCTGGAATCAGTAAGGATCGGGATGTGGACCTACAGATGGCCTTCCCACACTCACAGGAAGGTCCTGGGGCCTGGTCTTTGTGTCTCAGGGTTGACATTGCATGTGGGGAAAGCTGTTCTGGAAGCTAGAGCCTGTAGAAAGGGGAGACGCTCCAAAGAAATCAAGCTGCAGATCAGCCCCCAGGTCATCTTGAAAGGTCTCATGGGAGTGGGAAATAAGTCTAAGACGCCATTTCTGATTCAGCTTTCTTTACCTATTAAAACGGAGAGGCGACGCAGGGTATAGCTAAGTGATAGAACGTTTCCCTGCCGTATCCAAGGCCTGGGATTCACGCCCCAGCAACACAAAACAATGAAACCAAAGGCAAATGACAAAAATCCTGACAGCTGACCCAAGGGTCGTCTTTCTGATCTTTAACTTGGCTTTCTCACCACTGGGGCAAGGAAGTTCCTTGTTTTGGCCTATTGTTTTGTTTTGTTGTTTTCTTAGGAGGAAGTTGTCTTACTTCCTGGCCCTGACCACTAATGGGAGACAACATTCGGATGGTGCTCCATACAGATGGGCCCTGTCAAGCAGTACGGGTCTTCACTGTGGGATTGACAATAGCAGCCATGACTCAGACTTGATCTTGTGTGTGCAGGATGCAACGGGAGACAAGAGCCTGGGCTTTGAAGCCAGAATACTGAGCTCAGATCCCAAGCGGCCATATAACCATAAACAAATCCCTCAGTCTCTCTATGGCTCAATTTCCTGGTCTGTAAAAGGAGTTAAATGTAGTCCTTAAAAGGAGATAACCTCAGAAGGCGTCTGTGGCACACGGAGGTATTTGTAACACGTTGTGAGGTTCCCCTTTACTGTTTCTTACTTCAAAGGCATGCAGGACACAGCAGCCATTAAAAAGGTGTGGTCTCTATGAAAATGTCACAATGAATCCCATTACCATGTACAGCTAACAATATATGCTGATAAAAACATCATGCTTCTCATATGCAGACCCTTGATTTAATGTGTGTATCAGTGAGGGGGGAGGTCATGAAATCGGAAGGGAGACTATGAGAAAGGAGGAAGAGATAGGAAGAATGAGAGGGCCCAGAAGGAAGTGGAATACATGGGGCATGGAAGTAGAGGGGGCCTATGGAGAGGAAGAAAGAGGACCAACAGGAGGGGATGGGGACTTAGGAAGGGGACTGGGAGAGAGAAACAAATAAGAACACGCCATGTGTTAACACATCATGGTGGAAGCCATTGTTTTACATGCCAACCTAACAAACTGGTAAACAGATAAATAAAAGTGTGTAGCTGGAAGTTTTCCTGTGTCCCACCCAGCTCCTTGCAGTCCAGACAATCTCTCTCACCCGCTGTCCTGCAGCCGCTTATAAAATAATCATTCAGAGGCTTAATATTACCAATTATATGGCCTATGGCTCAGGCTTCTTACTAGCTAGCTCTTGTAACTTAAATTAACCCATTTCTATTAATCTATGTTTTGCCACATGTTCCGAGGCTTACCAATCTGCTGGTATGTTGTTCCTTGGGCAGCAGGCTGGTGTCTCTTCTCTCTCTCCTTTCTTCTTCCTGTCTATCTGCTTGAATTTCCTGCCTGCCTCTAAGCTGCCTAGCCATAGGCCAGATGGCTTTATTTATCAACTAGTCAGAGCAACACATATTCACAGTGTACACAAAGATATCCCACAGCAAAAGTGGGAAAAAAAATGTCATGCTTAGATTAAGCCGAGTGAGTGAAAACATGGGCAAAAATCAGTTGTTTAGGGTTAAAGCTGCTACATGTGAAACACTGATTTCCTGTTCACGGGCTCTCAGTGTGTGGATGGGAGAGCGCTTGCATTCTTGGTGTGGACACCCAGAATGGCACCACACTCTGGTTTCTGCAGAAACTCTGAGAGGCGAGGAGCCCCTCAAGGGGGTGCAGAAAGGGGGCATTGACCCTCAGTTTTCTTCCATCACCGGGATGTGCAATCCAAAAGGGGAAAACATCCTTGACACAAAAATATGCAAGTCTTTCAATACCAATTATTTATAGAGCTGCACTCTTCGATGTAGAAAGCACCTACCCTCACACAGGAGTTTTATGGCTGAGAATTAATAGATTTGAAAACATAACCCCCAGGATAGACCCTTGCCTTTAAATGCAGTCTGTTTGAAATGATGGCTGCAAGCAGTTTGCATCCATCACACTGTGCTGTGATTCTGTTTCCTTGTTTGTCCTTCATGTACCATAAAGCAAGTTTTCCTTCCTGGCTTTATGGTCCACAACAGACTCTTAATTACGGTCTTTCTATGTGTAGAGAGATTGGTGGGGGGAGAAGAGAGCAGATAAAAAGCCTGCTGTACAACCTTGCTCTCAAGGAGCATGAGTCTGCCAGTCTTCACGCTTCAGCGTCCCCCATAAAGCTGGCCAGGGAAATGTCTCCCTCTCTGTAAACATATGACCTGCAAAGTAGATGGGAAGCCAGCTGATGTTCCTCCCCAGAATAGAAGCCGGGATTATTGAAAATAACTGGGCATCCCTCCCAGATGTCAGAAACGAAATGGAAGTGTCTTTACTCTTCATTTTAAACGCTGTAGATTAAGAGAAACTAGTTTAAAATCCAAATAACCATTACACACTCATTTCAGATGGAAAACCTAGGCCCTCTTTTTGGTGTCCGTTACATGAGCTGCTTTTCCATGCTCTGTCATTTGAGTTCTCATTTGTGTTCAGGTGGGGGTTACAGTACCCGTGTAGCTCTGGATATGGAAGACGATAGTGTGTCCATCAGCTCTGTTGATGGATTTATTAAGCATCATCGGGATAGCAGGCATTCCATCTAGACATACTACCCCCAGCTTATTAACCAGGTCTTGCCTAAGAGAGAGAAAAAGGATGTTCCCAATGTGCTGTCAACAGAACACAAATCTCAAGTTGCATTTCTTTTCTATATGAAAATTTACTTAACACATATGCATATTTCGCCTGCATGGATATATGTACACATGCCCACCACATGTGTGCAATGCCGAAGGAGGTCAGGAGAGGATATCATCAGATCCCATGGAATTACAAACAGCCGTGAGCTGCCATGTGGATGCTGGAAACTGAACCCAGGTCTTCTGCAGGAGCAACAAGTGTTCTTAACTGCCAAGCCCCCCCTCTAGCCCCATTGAGTTGCGTTTCTCAAGTGGATCTACTCATTCATTTACTCATTCCCTCACTCCCTCGACCTACACTTGCCTGCCACAGTCCAGATCCTATGCTGCATGCAGTGTTTCAGCGGGGAGTGGGATGCCACAGCTGTTCTAGACAACTAGTAGTTTAAACAAGATCCCTTGCCTTCGGGTCTCTGGATCTATAGTGCATGTGGAGTTGGGCTTAGGGGATCTAGCAAGCCCTCGAAATGAAGTGCAGTCGCTTGTCTTAATGTACATAGAAATGTTTCGTAGAGACAAAGATCTCTGTCTTTCGTCAGATTCATTAAGGAACTTGGGATCCAAAAACGATTAAAGAGCAATTGATGCGGTAGGAAAGAAAACCCAACCCAGGCTCCAACAGATAGTCATCCATCAGCCCTGTAATCTGGATCAGAACTCAGGTGGGAGGCTTCCTGTGTACCCTGACTTGGTTCCCCACTGCCAGTGTGTCTCCATTTCCGATTCTCATTCACTTCCTCCCCCTCTCTCCCCTGCCCTGTTCTCCTAAATTACTATTTTCTTATTCTTTGCTTTGGATTGCTAATAAGGATGGTTCCGTAAACCAACCATCACGTCTATCAGGGTACACTCTCCTGCTAGGATGTCTCAAAGGGTTTTGAATTTTCCCCGGTGGAGTGAATAGCAGTTCATTGGGCCAAGTAAAGGTTCAAACAGCAACTGTGCTCCAATTAGTCCTATAGTGGCGAGGTATGTGGGGGGGGGGGGTTCACCGAGAACAGCTTGTGACCCTCACTACATTAGGACCTGTTAAGGCATCCTCCGAGAAGAGACTGTAGGTGAGGATGTTTCCGGAGAAGTCTGTTATAAGTATTGAAGATGGATTCAGGGTCAAGGAGGGACTAATTTGTCCATGAACTTGCTGGGCTACTCTTGAGGTAGAGTAGTAGTCTCACTGCTGTGGATTTGTATGTGTGTATGGTATTGTAAGCTGTCTCGTACACACTGAAGATCTGAAACTCTGCTGTGTTATCATCAGCATAACTGCAAACTAGTATTGTTGAATGAAAAGCAGACATCGGAACAAGATGCCTTTATTTCTGGTCTGCAATAAACTCTTACTGGTCTTGAGTCCAGTACCAGGCAAACAAAGGCAAATAAACCTTTGGACCTTTCTTTGAAGAGATCATGTCACAATAAGTTATACTGCATATATGTACAAAGATGAGTTGAGTTGGGCTGGAAATGAGAGACAGAATTCTGGCTCTGACTCCTGTTCCTTCCTGGTTGTGTAATCCAGGGACAGCAATTACAATTCTCTGAGCCAGTCTCCTTTAGTTTAAAACGAGGATATTAAACTCACTCTGCTTGAATCTGTGGTTTTTGGAAGAACTAAATAAGCTAACGCATGTGAAAATGCTTCACTGTCAATTTCTAAAGCAAATCAAGGCTTGCAGAAATCATGGCTTTAGTTCTGGGCTTCGTCGGGAGAACAGAACCGTTCATCAGCGACACTGTACCCGTTTCTATCATTAAACACATTGTTTGTCCTCTCAAGGTCTTTGTGAGTATATTAAAAATCAATCTGTTATGCATTTTGTTTCAAAGGGCATCTGATAAGGCTTTAAAAGTTCAAAACTATAAACTGACTATTAAATGGACCAGTTAAGAGTTAATGGAGCAGAGCCTGTCGAGGGAGAGTGACTATTGGCTGAGCATGAGATAGCACCCATCTCATTTGCAAGGGGGAAATTTCTAACTCTCAGGATTATGCTAGAAATTTCCCAAAGGGTTGATTGGTACAATGCCCACAGTGTGATTAAATTCTTCTAGGACTCCTGACCATGGGCACCCAAGGTTCTGGAACAACTATGGTTAAAATAATTTACTCATGCTGAGTCATTATATGAGCAAGAACTTCTATCCTGAGTTTAGCTCGGCAGGATGGAGTCTGTGACTTGGTCTGTCACATAGCAAAGTAGCGAGATCTTCCTTTGGGGTCCTTTGACACACTAGATATCTGGAGTAAGAGGCCACTGATGCTTAAAATGTTTCATTTTCTTGAGTATTTCTGAACTGTTAACTTCCAGTCTCTCTAGGGGCTTATAAGATCCTTGAGAATAAAAATTTACTTTTTTTTATTTAATTTTTTCTCTTTTTTGCTTTTTCAAAACAGAGTTTCTCTGTGTAGCCTTGGCTGTCCTGGAACTTGGTCTGTAGATCAGACTGGCCTTGAACTCACAGAGATCTGCCTGCCTCTACTTCCTAAATGCTGGGAATACCGAAGCAAAAAAACAAAACAAAACAAAACAACCCTTTTATTCTTAAAAATATTTACAGTCCTCAGTGCACAGTTCAGAAGGTGGCCTACCACACCAAGGTGCAATTCTGAACAGGAAGTACCTATTCACTTTCCCTTTCTAGCTTTTAAGGTAAGAGTGAGATCCAGTGAGATGGGTTGACATCGCTGGGGGAGAAATACTAGATGTGATTGCTCACTTCAGATCTTGCGAAGCATGATGACTATATTTGAGACCCATTAGCAGATTATCATCCATTTTTAGAAATCAGAGCTAACGAACACAGCCAGAGCTATACCCATGACCCATTTCTTTTAGCTAGGGCTTTGGAGATAATGCTCAACCAGCGTTGTGACTACAGAACCTGGGCTCTTGAGATGAAGGACCGGAGTGTGAATTTTAGCTTCACCACTGACTAGCTGTGCCCTGTTCAAATTAACTTTGCTGAGTCTCTAGTTTATCATCAGTACAACGGGCACGATGATAGTAACCCCTTGGTAGAGGCTGTTGTGAAGGCTGAAAGTGTGAAAGTGTTAACAGCCTGGCACCCGAAATGTGACCAGCGCCTGATGGCATTCACCATTAGTCAGGAAAGAGTGTGGGAGCAGCTCCAGGCTGCAGCCTGTTTGATGTGCTCCAAATCATCCCGTCTCAACGGCTCTGTGCTGAGTCTTTCTTTCTCCACGCTTTCTTAGTCTGTGCAGACTGTCATTCCCTGAATAAATCTCAAGAGCGGTTGCCTAATGAAGGTCTCATTCTCTACCCTGAGTTGGAGTTGGGTCCCTATCTCTGGACTCTGTGTCCATGTGATTCTGCAGGACACAGTGGTCCCAGGCAGAGGACACAAACCCCTCAGAGGTGAGAAGCCTTTTTTTTTTTTTTGCTGGCTTTGCAAAACTGAAAACCAATTTCCCAGCCATCCTCACCTCACCCTGTAACAGAGGCTCAGACGTGATGGTGTAATCATTTCATGCCCAGAGCCATGCTGCAGAAGGCAATTTACTGCTGGATCCTGAAATGGCTCCATTAAATGAATGCCTTTTGATTTAATAATCATTAGCGTCACACAGACGCTGTCTAAGTATGGGCTTGGGGGAGAGGTGAAGCCCAGAAAGGGCTTTTCATGCTCTGTACTTTGGGAGTAGGCTTCGGTCTGAATTGACGTCTCTTGAGCCAGCCAGGGAGTGTGCTTTGGTTCCATTAAGGATCATGTACTTCACATGGGCTTCTGGTTGGGCTGGTATGCTACTGTGTAGATGGTAGGTCAGAGTCTCCCTGTGGGTTGAGTAATCTGGGCTAAGATGGGTTTGTCGGTTATGTAGCATGCTGGGGGAGCGGAAGGGGGAGCTAGTCCCAGAACACTTGTAACAGGCAAGTCACAGGATCCCTTGCTGTGCTAAAGGAAGGCAGAGCTCTCTTTCTCTGAACTCATGCCTGTTTTTGGCTTGGATTCTGTAGGTTTTTGCACCCTGATAGGCCTCTCCGCAGACGGAGCAATCCAAATCAAACCAAATCAGACCGAATTAGAAAAGGCCCTGGTTTAATGGGTAAAACATTCCTGGGTGATTCTCCGGCCCCCAGAGAGGAGACAGGGATGAGAGACTGGAAAACCACATGTCTGTTTTCTGGGATGCAGCTTAAATACCCTGTGGGAGTGGTCTTGAGCCTCTTTGGGGGAGGAGTTGTGTTTGGCAGGCTTTGAATAGCCGGGTTTGGGGAAAGAGATGGGGGAGGGGAGTTGAGGTGGATCTTCCACCAGAACATTCCAGACTCTTTGGGTATAGGGATGTCAGGGTGCCAGGGGCTGAGGTGGAGCTCCCACCCAAACAGGTTCCAGACTTCTGCCCATCTTCTCCCAGCCTGCTTGGCCTACTAGGTGTCTCTGTATTTGATTCAAGGAGTTAATTACAGCCATACTCTGTCCACCGGATCAGTGGGACACATTGTCGGCTAATCAGAGTCTCCAGCACAGAGGAATGATGGGCCCCCAAGATTGAGAACTTCAGCATAGCTTGAAACGTTAATGCGGTTACACTGTCGTGCCTTTGAAACGCGCACTTGGAAGCTTTGGTTGCTGAAAAAGCATGGATGCCTCACTTGGCTCACAAGGCAACTAAGCACAGGGTGAGCAAATGCCTGGTGCCTCTGGATCTGTTGTGTGTCAACTGTCCTCTCCCCTTGAACCGAAAGCACAGAGACAGCGTTGTTCTTAACCTTCCCTCTGGAGTCACACTGGGTTCCTGGAGCAGCAGGACCATGCAGGACAGACAGACGACTCTTCGGATGAAGGCTGTTATTCAGGAGGGAGCGGTGGCATCCCAGAGAGGCTCATCTTGTGGGAAGCAGATTGTCCTCTTCAAGGGATGGCAGTGATAACTGAGATGATGCTTAGTTAATCACGCCTCTTGCCTTCGTGCCCAACTCTTCCTCTGCTTAAGGCCAAACCTCATGTCAGCACGTCAACATTGGCCTTGGGGTCATCGGACCCTGTATTTGTCCCTCTTTCCAATGTGGCCACACTGGATAAACCCCTCCCTGATTTTCATTGCTACTCATCTGTTTAATTGGTGTACTGGGAGTGAGTGGCCGTGCCTAGCCTGTTTGGGCCATTGAAGCTTGGGCTTTTGTTGTACAAACTCCAATTAGAAGCCAGGTGGTGGCAGTGGCGCACACCTTTAATCCCAGCACTCTGGAGGCAGAGCCAGGCGGATCTCTGTGAGTTTGAGGCCAGCCTGGTCTACAAAGCAAGATCCAGGAAAGGCGCAAAGCTACACAGAGAAACCCTGTCTCAAAAAACAAAACAACAAAACAAACAAACCAAAAAAAAAAAAAAACCTCCAATTAGACCCCGTCTTACAGTGTTTGTTTGTTTGTTTTGCTGTGAAGAGACACCATGACCACAGCAACTCTTATAAAGGGAAACATTTCATTGGGGCTGGCTTACAGTTCAGAGGTGTAATCCATTATCGTCACAGGGTGAAGCATGGTGGCACACTTGGTACTAGAGAGATCACTGAGAGTTCTACACCCTGATCAGCAGGCAGCAGGAAGAGAGAGACCCTGGGCCTGGCCTGGGCCCTTAAAACCTCAAAGCCTGCCCCCAGTGACACACTCCCTCCAATAAGTTCATACCTCCTCCAACAAGGCCACATGTTCTAATCCTTTCAAATAATACCACTGCCTCTAAGCCTATGGGGGTTGTTTACATTCAAACCACCGTAGACTCCACACTCATATATGTGGGGCCAGTGTTAATTGGATTCAGTGAATAATAATAATAATAATTTTACAAAGAAGATATGATGGTGGATGGAAGGGGGCCTTGTATGGGGGGCTGTCAGGAGAAGCGGGAGGAGGTAGTTAAGGGTGGATATGATCAAGATACATTGTCTACACATAAGAATAAAAATTTAAAAACTACCCCCAAAATTTCTGCAGATACGCTTTCAAAGTGTGGACTGCTTTCTGTGTTCAAATCTACCACACCTGGTCAAAGGGAGATTCACAATGCGTATTTGTTGAGTGGTGAGTGGGTAAATGAAGTGTGTGTAATGGACTACAATGAAGGTTCTAGAGTATATATTTAGTGGAAGGGTATGGAAGGGAATGAAATGACTCTCAAGAGGGGCAGTATATACCAAGAACGTATCCTGGGGCTGATGAGGGAAGACGAGGAAGGAGATGGTAAAATCAATGATGGAAATAAATTTGGGAAAGGAGAGAGTCACAACCAATGACCAAGAGAGACTTCTTTCTCTACACTGTGTTAAAGAAAGTTCTCTGACACTGACAGTGTTCCTTTCATGAGTCAAAATGTTTTTGTCTCTGTTTCAAAAGAGTTCCTTTATTTCTGTACTATATTTTGAGCACATTCATGTCCTCTGGGAAAGCAGTGGGTGAGTCAATGTTCTTCCTGCTGACAACTTCTCACCTTTTCCTGTCTGATCATTAGCAGCAAGGCTTCCAAAGTGACATATTCAGGCCATCCCATAATAGATTTCCCTAGAAGCAAGTATGCAAATGAGGGCTTGAGGTAAATTCAATCCTTGAGTCCCACAAGCTCTAACGTTCTTACAAGAATTTCACCACATTCTAATAAAATTCCTCTCTCCTGGGAAGGAAGAGAGATGTGTTTCCTCTTTGCTTGGAGTGATTTTTCCGAGATCATAAGGGACATTAAGCTTGCATTGACAGTGGCCCTTGAAGATTTCACTTCAAAACCATCAATTACCCTCAGTCATGCCTTAGAAGTATTAAGTGAAAGCTATCAGGCATGCTTATAATTACCGATTGAAAGTGCTGACCAGGCACCTCATAGCGCCTCTCCAAAAGCTGCCGGGAGCTTGTTCTATTTCAAAAGGTGACTGGGGCAATGTACAGCCAATGGGATGAAAATAATCCTCTAAGATAGGCGGGGAACAGGCAGAAGGTTAGCAACTCGAACTCATTCTGATTTAAAGGTTGTCCCCAGGCTGTTTTGGGAGAAAAGTCTACAAGGTCAAGTTGAATGACACTCCGGAGTCTATTTCTGTATCAAACTTTCGGGCTACGGAACAAAGAAGTTCAATTCTACCAAGCAGACGAGCAGAGGACTAGTGAGCAAATGTTCATAGGGGAATTATTTTCTTGTATGACGAGCAAGTGAACGGGGGCCCAAGAACACGCCTATGAACGTGTGGAAGGTTCACTACAGTTTAATGGGGTGGCATGGTTTTTATTTCTGGCACCCTAGACAAGAGGGGCGTGGTTTTCAGTCACGGTCTAGAACCGAGCACACAACTGTGTGTGGCGGATAGACTCTGCGTGAGGCACCGTGGTAGGACTGTGCACACACTTACCGCCTCCTCATCCAGCCCAAGCCCAAGGGGCGGAGGAAGGTGAATAAATAAGGAATGAAAATGGGTGTAAAGTGGGGTCAAAGGCGAGGGAAAAGAGCAAGCAAGTGAGGAGATGTTGAGCATGCGCAGACCCTGGCCTCCTATTTGGGCCGGCAGAGACCAGCCCGTGGTGGTTAGGTCAGGCCTTATTTGTTTGCATTTATTAATGTTTTGATAAAGCACGAACTATTTAACAAGTCGCTCTACACAGAAAAGGCTTGCCGAGCCCGACAGCGGCTGTGCGTCAGTAAACACGGTAACCCAGTTCCCAACCTGCGTGGAGCTCTGTTAGGAAGGCCCTTGTGTGCAGGACCAGCGGGCGAGTTTTGTCTCTACTGAGCAACTGTAAATGAAATGTGACCGGTCGAAAGGGAAAACGACCTAATCCTAAACCATCAGGAGTTGATGGTAAAAGCCGAACAAAACAAAGATAAGCACAAACAAACAAACAAAGAAAATAAAACAGCAGCAGCAGCAACAACAACAACAAAATAACATCAAAGGCTCAAGGCTTCAGGAGACTTCACATCACATCGGAGTGTGCTTTCCATCTCGTAGAGGAGCCACCTGCTGCAAAGGCTCATCACGGCATGCGTCTCTCCATGTATGGACAGCATGCAGCAGGATACAAGGAGTTTTTGGCTTGTGCCCAAATTCTCCAAACTGTCACTGCTGGTTTTTTTTAATTCTGCCTTAGTGGGGGAAAGACAGGCTGAGTTACAGCAGTTGGAAGAGAGGCAGAAGCTGCCCCTTTCCTGTTAAATGCTTTGAGAAGGGAGGAAGAACAAGAGAGGATTCCTGTCTCCATGTAGCAGGTGCTTCTCGGCAGTAATGGAGGATCTGGTTTTTGAAAATTAATTATTTAGCTCCTGGCAGTGGTGGCGCACGCCTTTAATTCCAGCACTCGGGAGGCAGAGACAGGTGGATCTCTGTGAGTTCGAGGCCAGCCTGGTCTACAGAGAGAGTTCAAGGACAGCCAGGACTACACAGAGAAACCCTGTCTTGAAAAACCAAAACAAACAAAACAAAACAAAACAAAACAAAATTAATTATTTAGTTAATTCATTTTGGAGTCACATGCTGCACCCACCAACCGAGTTTGCAGGGCCCCATTTGAAAATGAGTGTTCGGCCTGCATGTGTGTCTGTGCACCACAAGCATGCCTGGTGCCCAGGGAGAGCAAGGAGAAGGCATCAGAGCCCCTTGAACTGGAGTTCCAGATGGTTGTGAGCTGCCATGTGGGTGCTGGGAACTGAGCCGTGGGCTTCTGCAAGAGCAGCTGGTGCTCTCAGCTCCTGGGCCATCTCTCTTGCCCCTTCATCTATTTTTCAGTCAGATTGTCTTGTCATTGTTAGAATTCATTATACAATTATATATCCTAGCAATTATTTCTTTGTCAGCTGAATACTTTGCAAATAATTTTCTTCTGTTCAGTGCGTGACACCCCCCCCCTCCCCCCCCCCTCCCTGGCACACACACACTTTCTTGGCTATTCCAAGCAGGAATAGCCTTTTGTAGCAGGAGTCCTAAAAGTTTTTATTAATACAATCAAACCTGAGGCCAGTTATTGGGGTGAATACTGGAAGATCAGAGAGACAGAACAAGCCACAGCTAACCTCACCTCGACAGTTCCTCAGCTGATCGTGTTTCCTCAGACTGGAAGCTTCTGAGTCCTCATCCAAATGGCTCTCAGCTGAACTGCTGCTAGAAGCCTGAAAGCTTAACCAGCCAAATGCTTAACCAGCCAAATGCTTCCAGTTTCTGGTCTTCACGCCTTGTATATCTTTCTGCTTTCTACCACCACTCCCTGGGATTAAAGGCCTGTGTCACCACGCCTGGCTGTTTCCAATGTGGCCTTGAACTCACAGAGATCCAGAGGGATTTCTGTCTCTGGAATGCTAGGATTAAAGGTGTGTGTGCCACCATTTTCCAGCCTCTGTATCTAGTGGCTTTTCTGTTCTCTGACCCCAGATAAGTTTATTAGGGTACACAGTATTTTGGGGAACACAATACCACCACACCCTTTGTTATACAGAAGTATTTTTAGCTTGTGTGAAAGAAATAATTCAATTACCCTGCCAGGAATATATTCCTTTTGTAATATCCTTTTAATTTATATACGTTTTATGGTTAAATATAATATTTCAAGATTTAAGATCCAGTCACAATTGTGTTCTTAGAGATTTTTGATGGCTTCTCAAAAATATTTATGATGTCAATGTCATTATTAATGTTGGAAACTAGTTACCTGTCTGTACTTAGCAGCATTGTAAATACAAGGAAGGGCAGGAGAGACGGCTTTGTAATCTGGAGTATAAAAAGTCAGTGGGGAACATAAAATAATTTTTAGAAGAATGCAAATTAGTACCTGCTTCATCATTTTGATGGGCCGGGGCCGCTCCTACTGGCTTGCAAGAGTCAAATGATACATTTTCACACAATTTTGCAAGCTAGTTATTAAACATAGCCATTATTAAAAATTAAAGTTGGTGGTGGCGCATGCCTTTAATCCTAGCCCTTGGGAAGCAGAGGCAGGAGGATCATGAAAGTTCAAAACCAGACTGGTCTACACAGCAAGTTCCAGGCTAGCCAGAAGTATACAGGGAGACCATGTCTCAAACGAAAACAAAATTGGTTATATAAACTTCAAATTAAATAAACTATAATAACAACAGAACAATACATAGCTCTCAACTTCATCCTCCTGAGTGATTATATGTATCGTATTTTGCTGTTGCATCTGGTCTCGGAATTGTTTTTGACCGCTGTGACCGTCTGGCTGTGACACATCTTGTAGGTGTGCTCGTGTGTATCTTATTTCAGCTGTGTTCAGAGACATTGTCTTAGTGCTGAAATTGGCCATTGTGGGGGTATATACACCGCAGAAATCGACAAACCCTAGCAAACGAGACTGTCTTCTGGCCACCAGAGTCGGCCGTCAGACATTCACTAGCACAGCGTTCTGCACAGATACCAACTGAGACCGCCTCCCAGGACGACCGCTGCCCAAAGGAGAGGGAGATCGCCCTAGCTTTGCTCAGAAGCAAAACCGTTTTTTTTTTTTCAATGTGGGCCAGAGATATTTAGAATGAGGACAAATCACAGAGTGTCCACGTGCCCCTGAACGTTTTTATACAGGTGAATTAGGCTAACATGAATATTAAAATTCAAAGGTAAAACAATGTAACTTTTTAAAGTGATAGTAAGATGAAGGGGTGTGTGTGTGTGTGTGAGAGAGAGAGAGAGAGAGAATGAGAGAGAGAGAGAGAGAGAGAGAGAGAGAGAGAGAGAGAGAGAGAGAACAGGGTGTGGGACAATCTATCCCCTCTGGCTGAGGGTCATGAGATGATCAGGTAACTTTTGTGACTTCTAAGGAAGAGTTAAAGGCTTTTCTGTCCTCTTCCAGGCAGTCTCCGAAGCCCAAGGGACAAAGGGTTCTCTCTGATCTTGCTGTACAGCTGCAACAGAAGGAAAGATGATGTTATAGAGGTTAGCTAATAGGCTGTGCGTATGTGACTTCCTGGACGTGGGGAAGGGATGGGCTTTGAACTAGCACTGTGAAGAATGATTCTTTTCTACCCCAAGTCACTGCAGACCTCTAAATCCTTTGGGGGTCAGGGGGAGAGGAACAGTAATGACCAGTTATGTTTAAAATACATGAAAAAAAAAAGATGTATTATACCAGGAGCACAAAACCACAAAATACTTTGCTGCAAAAATGGTTAAATGGTAGATTTCATGTTATATAATTAGCAGCAAAATTTAAGATGGACACATCAAAAAAATAATCTTTCCGTCCTCACAATAAATACATACATCTTCTGAGGAGAATGTAGTTAATGTTATTAAATCAAAAAATATACTTTACATATATTTATATATAAGACATACATATGTATCCTAGATAATAATAGTAGAAGCAAGGTGGCCAGGGCGAATGGTAGGGAGTCTGGAAAATTCAGGAATCCTAAGGTAAGGAAAAGATTCCATCACGGCCACTGATCGGGATGCAGCCTACAGTCACGTGTGCCGAGTCACCGTCACCTGGAGACAGTCATGACAGTGTCACGGCTGAGCATGTGGAGTCTGGGGTGTCGGTGTTCACAGCATGGCTCTGTGCTGTTCAAATAAGTATCTGCATCACTTAAGTTGAGCTTAGCAAGAGTGAAATTTTCTAATGAGAAAGCATGGCGTTATGGCTTAACGGGTGTTTTTCTTCATTAAATGGTGGTCTGTCTTATAATCAATGACACCTTAGTCCATAGGTATCTAAATTAACTATCTATGAATATGGATCCTCTTTACCAACAGTTTGGGGTCTTTTTATCTAATATTTCTGTTGAATCAGAAATTTGCATTTAGGTTGTTATAGGGAGCTACCCAGAAGTCACAATTCTGCATTCAGAAATGACTAGCTGCATACCAAATTTGCTTGTTCATTTGCAATTTATGTACAGCCAGGCATGGGGATGAACTACACTTATAATCCTAGAATTTGTAAGATAGAGGCAAGGGGGTCTTGGGTTAAGGCTAGCCTGAGCTACACAGTGAGTTTGGGGCCAGCTAGGGATTCAAAGTAAAATCTTCCCGAGGCAGTGGTGGTGTGCACCTCTAATCCTAGCTCTCTGGAGGCAGAGGCATGTGAATATCTGAGTTCAAGGCCAGTCTGGTTTACAGTGAGTTCCAGGACAGCCAGGACTACACAGAGAAACCTTGTCTCAAAAAACCAAAAAGCAATCAAACAAAACAAAACAAAACAAAACAACCTAACAACAACAAAAACCCAAAACAGAGCAAGACCTTTAAAATAAATAAACAAATTTAAATAAATAGATAAACAGGCCCGAAGAGTATTTTCCAAGGAGCTGATATCTGCTTAAGGTCATAAAGAAATGTAAATAAGTGAGTTTCTGGACTGTGCACTCGCAGGTTCAGGTCACCCTCAGTGCACAGCACGCACGCTGACGCTCACACACAAACCAGTGCACCATGCACCCCGGGTCTTTAGTTAAATGGAATACGTGGACTGAGGAGAGAATGAAAAGCCGCCAAGCGGTGATGCAAAATTCTTGACACATTTCATCAAAAGTGATGGCTTCTTTTCCAGCTGCAGAGCTGTAAGGCTCAATCCCTTACACACAACTGGGGACCTCTTTTTTTTTTTCCTGGATGAGGCAGAGGTGGAAGACTCCTTCTCTGGTGGCGTAACAGATGTATGGAAAGAAGTGGACCCAGTTCATCCATTCCCCTTTCACTGGGTCCCTGAAAAACTATAGAAGAAGGGTTTAAATGCAGTCTTTACCTCTCTGTCTCTCTGCCTGAAAAAAAGCTGAAATAGCAATTGCATTAACATTTTACTGTGTTTTGCTCTTATGGGTTAATAGAATTTTAACTATCAATTCCTAGTTATGAGAGTTTCATTGTTGTGAAAATCCCATTCAGGGTGTGTTCCATGTTCCCTTCTGTGAAATACGCTGTGGATATAAGGGGTCAGCATCTTTGAAAAACCCAGGCTGAGCTGAAGCTATGGCATTCCCAAAGCCATGACCCACTGTGACAAGCTGGGTGTTGCTATGGTTTTTTTAATCCTCCTTTGATGGATAATGTTGGCAAAGATCAGATGCTCCGTGGCTCACTGGCGTCTGCAGCACTGTGCAACTGAAAGATAGTAACATCAAGCAGTGGCAGATTTTACTAGGTGGAAGTAATGGCAGTTATTAAAATCATGTTGCAAATGGCCCCAGGCCCTCAGACCCCAGTCAGCTCAGAATGTACGAGGAATGTGTAACTCCCAAAACCTGTCTGGAAAGAGTTGCGCACACCTCCTCTTCTTCCCCAAAGATCTTGGATGTTGAAAATCACAGCGCTAGCCAGGGACAGCAGTAGATGTTGGGGGCTCTTGCATCTACGCTGATGCTTTGTGTATTTCCAGAAGGTTTTCTCTGGGCGAGAGTCAAACGGACTCATCTGTAGGAAGGCAGAAGACACCCTTGGGGTGTTCCACATCCGTTCAGTGTGCAGAACTTTTGTAATAACTGGCTGCAGACGTGGTGTTAAAAAGCCGTGAACAATTCAGAGAGTAGGATCATTACTCTTCCATAGGACTCACAGTCCGAGGGGGAAGTACTTAGTCTCAGGAGCTCTGTGGTGTGAGGCAGCATTAGGAACTGTGTATGTGCCACAGGAGCACTGTGTGCGAGAAAAGGCCTGGTTCACACTAGAAAGATTTGATACTATCTACCTAGGGAACAGAGAAAAAGAAATAAACGAATCCAGCGTTTCTGTGTGTTCTTCCCAATGGACTTTGAACAGGTCATTCAGCCTAAGGAATACTTGGCTAGGTTGATGATTGGCACATGAACATCAAGATCTGATTTGAGTCCTGCAGAACTCACATTAAAAAAAAAAAAAGAGCCCCGGCATGCTGACGCACATTGTTATCCCAGCACCAGGGAGGTGGGGACAGGTGGATCCCTGGGCCTCGCTGGCCCGCCAGCCTAGCTAGCCTACCTGGTGAGATGCCAGCAAATGAAAGGTGGTCAGCACATGATGATCTACATCTGAGCCTGTTGATCTCTGGCCTTTACATGCATTCGTGTGAACCTGCACATGCTTGTACGTATATCTGAGCACACACAAAAACGCATAAACATACACACCCATTAAAAAAAATCTACTTTAAAGATTATAAAAGAGAAAAGAACCGCTTGCTACATCTCATTGAAAATTTAGGATTTTAAAATAAAACCCTATTAATAAATGTTAGGCGTGACTGGACAGGTGGACCCTGTAGAAACAGAAAGCCAGTGGGGTGGGGGTGGGGCAGCAAGAAAAGGAGCCCAGTGGAAGGGCAGAGTTTTTATTTCTGGTTGGAGGGTTGTGTCTGTGGTTATATGCATGTATGTGCATTGTGGTGTGTGTGTGTGTGTGTGTGTGTGTGTGTGTGTGTGTGTGTGTGTGTGTGTTTTGGGGCTCTGTGCATCAGCCCCTCCCTTGTGGGTACCATCTTCCTCTACAGCATCCTTTTGAAATATGAAGAGACTCCACAGCGACAGACAAGTAATATCTCGGGATATATATACATAGTCTATACACTTGCACAGGGAAGAAAAATGGACGAAAAGATAGTTCTCAGATAATTCTTTTTTTAGAGTTTTATATTTCTTGACTCAAAGAATCACGACTCAGATGATGGCTCAAGAACAAACTGAAGATTTATAGGGAGTCCATTATCTTCGGGAAGACGTTATTTATAATAGGCAGTTTGGATGCCAAAAATATACTTTTATAGCCTGGTGCCAGCCCACGGAGTCTACCCACAGGAGCACAAATATTTGTAAAAGGTTGTAGGAAAATAAATGGACAGCATACAAATTAGACTAACCGAGTCTTCCTTAGTGATGGTGATCTAGTTAGTGCTTTACCGCTTACAGAATGCTTTCTCCATCACTCTGCTTTGCTCTTGCCACGGGCCCACCAGGGAAGCGTTTGTGAGAACCTGATACTCACTTCCCAGGTGCATGAAGACAATTGATGTGCTGTGAAAACTGTACCCAACAAGTGCTGGAATTTGGACCTCACCTCTGGACTCTCCTGACAAGGTTCTTCCAACATAGTGTCTTGAGATCAATGAACCAAATCCTCTCATTTTTTTTTTTTATTTTTTTCAGGAGAAGGTTCAGACAAGTGACATGATTCAGCCAAGATCTCAGGTAAGGGCCATGCCACGCCTCCTCCATCCAACTTCTGGTCTTAGGCTCTCTCTTTAACACCAAGTCAGGAAAGTATGCGAGTGCAAACTAAAAGCGTGATAAAACTCCTCCAGAGACCACCAAGAACACAAAGCTGGAAATGGATAGCCTGGTTACAGCTCAGGTAGGAAGACCAGTGTATGCAGTCAGTTACAAATACAAGTGTTTGTGACTCCAGACAAGGACTGAAATAGAGCTACATTTGCTTAGGAAACCCTTTAACAACTCAACCAGTTGGAAGTAGCATTATAGGGTAAACGCTCAGGTCAACTGTGGCAATGAATAATGACTGTCCCACTGTGTCCATCATGCCACTCAGTAGCTAAGTGTGTGCACCTACTCTTTGTCCCCAAGACCATAGCTGTCTTGAAGCTGACGTGTCCTGACATCTTTGAAAACACAGTCTAGCTTGGACGAAATTATCCAGGAGGCTGGGGCTTCAGATGGTGTGAGAGGGGAAGAAGCCTATCAGTGCAGGCATTCTCTCTCTCTCTCTCTCTCTCTCTCTCTCTCTCTCTCTCTCCTCTTTCTTTCTCTATTTCTCTTTCTGTCTCTCTATTTCTCTCTTTCTCTCTCTTCTCTCTCTCTCTCTTTCTCTCTATTTCTTTCTCTCTGTCTTTCTCTTTCTCTCTTTCTCTGTATCTCTCTCTCTCTCCACCTCACATCCCCCCCCCCCCATCACCACATTGTCAGTCACTCTGCTTTTCTTCCCCTTCTCACCACAACGGGCTAACACCCCAGAACCCACGAGCCGAAAGAGATCTCTCCTCTCTTATTTGTGCCAGCT
>CABHPR010135119.1:0-12556 GCA_902168415.1 Peromyscus melanophrys
ATGATGATGATGATGATGATGATGATGATGATGATGATGATAAGTAAAATAAGATAAAATGCATGCTTTGGGAATTTATCACACACCATGCAAGTTGTATAATTCCTATTTTAAGGGAAAAGACCTAGAGACAGTAAAGTTAATCTATTTACCTGAAGTCATACAAGAAAAGAATTTGTTTGCTAGAATCACATATATTTTATCTGACATCAAATTTCACCAGTTTTATATTGCTATTTTGCAGATCTCCAAACTATTAAAAGGGTTTTGAACATTTGGTGTTTGGCTGATCTGTGCCTTCCCAGTATTGTATGTGAATATTTTTAAAAGGAAAGACACAGTAGAACTTAGGTTTTAGATAGCCATTTCTGACCTTATAGTATTTCTTTTATCTGCATGGAGCTGAGCCTGTGAATCTTCTCTGGGAAGAAAGCCAATCACAAACAGCATCAGAAGGGCTGATAATCAAAAATGTGGTGTTCTCTGTACTTCTTCGTCATCCTTCATGACCTTCCCACTTGATGAAGAGCATCCCTTAGTTACCTACAGTCTAGTCTGCAGACTTTTTGAAAAGCAAAATCTCTTTCTTCTACATACATGTCATAGAGAGGAGTTCTGTAAGGTGACAGAAAGTGAGAGAGTGATGAATAAATTTTTAAATCAGAATCTTTCTAAGACAGTGATCTCATTAGTTCACCAGACAAACTTCTACTAAATCTATTCACGATTAAAAAAAAATATATATCCAGCTAGTAGTATTGAACTGTGCCTTAATTAGGGCCGCCAAGAATGTCTTGTATAATTAACTTGGATTTGTTTGTAATTGTTTCCATGTGGTTAGAGCTGTTTTCCATGTATAACTAGCGCAATGATGGTGACAACACTAACCTTTGATTTCCATAGGAAAACAAGACAAGGTAGACAGAAGCTAGGCAGAGCTAGGAACACAAAACCAAAAGACCCAAAACACTGAATCTCTTCTTCCTGTTTTGCCTCAGGAGAAACAGTTTCTCTAAGTTCTAGCATACCCCATAGAACTGCTGACGTCTGGGCTCTTCCTCATCCTGCAGAGTAAAACTATCCCTTTGTGTTTGGGAAGTGGAGTGAAGTCTTTTCTAACTGAGGTTCGCTCACTCTCCTCTCTGGTATCCCAGACCCTGAATTTGTTCCTCTGGGTAGATGAACTGTTAGGACAACATCCACATCCTCCAATATGCTATAGAATTTGGCCAAGAGAGAACTCTAGCCAGAGCACTGCATGGAGGAAGGGAGGAGGGTGGAAGGAAGGGGGGGACTGTAGGGAAGGATGGGACAAGAAGGGTGATTTCTCAATGCTTCCCAGGGTTCTACCCTATAGAGTTATCACTAGCAGGTTGAATTCTCTCTCTCTGCCAAATGTCTTCACTCCTATTAACACTACTCTCCAAATAGCCATCTCCATCTATGACTCTAGTGATCACTCTTTCTTCCCTCCCCTTGTCTTCCTTATTGGTAACAGAGCACTGCTACATGGCCTCCTAATGGTATAATAAGATCTCCTATGTTTGGCTTATACTTTATCAAAACTTTGATAATAGTCTCCATAACTTCTGTTTAAATCACGGTGGGATTGTGATATCTATTCCTCACCAGAATCCAAGTCATCAGGGTGACAGAGTCTGGATGACCACACAATGTGTACAGACTCATGTCTTCCCCTATAAATCAGAAACCACTAGGAAATATGGTATCTTCAACTGTAAGGATTCAGAGACTCTGCAGAGTGACTATCACTAGCACTCAGTGTCACAGAGGCATCTGTATAGATTTAAATGGGCTAGCTCAGAGAAACATGTGGTCAAATAGAGTTATCATGTCATTGTGCTTAACAACTTCAAGATTTGACAGGCAGGATTTTTTTCTATAGATCTTGCTAGTTGTGGTTGTTATAACATAAAAATTCAGAACTTTGGGCAGGAAGATATCTCAGTGGGTAAAGGTGCTTGATGCCAAGCCTGATGACCTTGAGCTCAATACTTGACGCCCACATAGTAGAAGGAAAGAACAGGTTTCCACAAGTTGTCCTCTGATTTCTGCAAACACACACACACACACACACACACACACACACACACACACACACTATACTCATACAGAATAAAAATGTATTTTTTAATGTAGAGGCTCTATAAAATCTTATCACATTCCTTTTGCTTGATGTTTCTTTGAAAGAAAGGTCAAAGAAAAAGAAATAGACTAGTGATAGAAATCTATTAAGGCATCTCTTTCTGAACTCTACATGATATGGGGCAATTGTTATGTACTAATATGTACCTAGTTCCTTCCCTTGAGAATCCCATAGCCCACTAGATAGATGGATTGCTACAGAGAGAAAATTCAGTTTTCTTTGTGTAGGAAAATAATTTTAAATAACTTTGTAGCTAGAGTAACCATGTAGACAAGTCTAGAGGAAGCTCATCTTGTTCATTAGCTAAAAAATAAGATTTTTAAAAAAGGGCTAGTAATGTCAAATAAGGAAACCTTTTTTAAAAAGGTCATTGAAATGTACTAGAATTGTGAGGAGTTTGCCACATTAAAAAAAAAGAATAGATTTATAATAATGGAAATAAATTGAGCATGAGGGTCATGAAGGAGAATGTCTACAGATGAGACCAGAAAGCTCAGAGATGACCAAAGAATAAGGGTACCAGCAAGCCATGACAGTCTCATAATGTTATCAACTATATTTGGACTTTATAGACAATGAAGTTTCTATGACAAGATTTTAACAGAGATAGAGGTAACTAAAATTGATTTAAGAAATATGATTTTATGGGGCTAAGGAGATGACTCAAAGTATGAGAGCACTTGATGTGCAAATATGAAGACTTTAGTTTTAAATCTCTAGAATCCATGTAAAAAGCCAATAATGGCCACACATATCCATGAACACAGTGGTGCAGGGTAAACACAAGCAAATCCCGGAAGCTCATTGGCCAGCCAGCCTGTGCAAAAGGGTAGCTTGAGCTATATGAAACCCTGTCTCAGAAAAATAAAAACTAATAACTGTAGCATGAATCTTAAAAGTTCTTATTAATAAAATCAAACCCGGAGGCCAGTTATTGGGGTGAACACTGGAAGGTCAGAGAGACAGAATAAGTCACAGCTATCTCACCTCGCTGGATCCTCAGCTGGTCTTGTTTCCTCAGACTGGATGCCCCGAGCCCTCATCCAGAATGGGTCTCAGCTGAACTGCTGCTAGAAGCCTGAAAGCTTAACCAGGCCAAATGCTTCTCCAGGACAAATGCCTCTCCAGGGCAAATGCCTCTAGTTTCTGGTCCTCACGCCTTATATACCTTTCTGCTTTCTACCACCACTCCCTGGCATTAAAGGCGTGCTTTCTGGGATTAAAGGCGTGGGTTACCATGCCTGGCTGTTTCCCATGTGGCCTTGAACTCACAGAGATCCAGAGGGATTTCTGTCTCTGGAATGCTAGGATTAAAGGCGTATGCTACCACTGCCTAACCTCTATGTTTAATATTGTGGCTGTCCTGTTCTCTGACCCCAGATAAGTTTATTAGCATACACAATATTTTGGGGAACACAATACCCCCACAAATAACCACAATAATATTCCTCAAAATTGAACCATTAGTTATATTAAATAAAATTAAGACTGAGCTGCAAAGAAAAGGTCAGTGTGTAAGGATCAAGTGTATTTCTATACCATGGACAAGATACCTAAACACTGACTTCTGATACTGTATGTCATAGAAAAATTCTTACTTATAAAAATTAGTCTAACTTATATAAGATATCTACACAAAAATGATGAAGCATTATCGGGAAAAATTGAAGATTCTGCACAAAAAGGGTTACAGCATGCTACAGATGGATGTTTCAGAGTTCAATAGATCATGATTCTTCTCATATTGACTCCTGTGTGATCCTAACCACATTTCTAGATAATTTTATATTTTAATATGGGAAAATCATTTATCAATTTCAAAAGTTGCATGGAAATTCCCAATCCAAAAACCTGTTACAAAGTTATAATAATTAAGATACAGTGATCTGAAAACAAAATCAACTAATTCCATGAAACAGAATATCTAGAAAGAATGAACTTATATGCAGTCCTTGGAAGTTGACAAAGTATAACCCTGTGGTATTGAACTTTCATTATTTTTCCCCTTTTCTTTTCTTTTCATTTCTTTCTTTTTTTTTCTAAGATAAGTTGGCCTCTAATTTTTTTTAACTTTCTTTTCATTTATTCTTTGTGTCTTTCACATCATGCATCTCGATTCCAATCCATTTCCCATCCCTGCGTATCTGCTCTCTGCCCTTACAGGCCCCTCCCCCAATAAAATTTAAGGGAAAAAAGAAAAAGGGGGGGACCTCGTCATGTAAGCTGCAGTGTGACACAGTGAGTCGTGCAGTAAACCCTTTTGTCCCTATACCTTTACTTGCAAGTGTTCATTGCAAAGAGTCATCGGTGTGGTTTAAGGCCTCTGGTTTCTGCCCCACCATCGATGCTGGGCCCTCACTGGAACTCCTCGTGGTTACTCTGCTGTTGCTCTGTGTTGTGAAGATCCTGCAGCTTTGGGACTGCAGGACCAGTCCCTTCATGTGCTCCAGCAGATCACAGATGCGGTGAACATTTAGGTGGGCCAACCCACAACCCTGGTTTAGGGTCTGGGTAGTTGCAGGGTTGGTCAGCTCTCTGTCCTCACCAACAGGTTGAGCTCTCCTGCATTTCCTTGGCAGGTTCACTCTTTGAAGTGATGAGCAAGGAGCGGAGCCAGTTCTGCTTTCATGTCCTTAGGATCTCCCACAAGTACATCTTCAGGGCCAGCTCTACTGTGTTGCCCTGGTGTGGCATATGGTTTCCAACTGTTTTTTTTTTTAAGTATTTATCTATTTTTTTATGTATATGAGTGACCTGTCTTCATGCACACCAGAAGAGGAAATTAGATCCCATAACAGATGGTTGTGAGCTACCATGTGGTTGCTGGGAACTGAACTCAGGACCTCTGGAAGAGCAGCCAGTGATCTTAGCCACTGAGCCAGCCATTTCTTCATCCCTTAGCGTCCAACTCTTACTTCTCTTTCCTTAACTTCCCAAGTGCTGGTAGTGCTGGCAGTGAGGAGTGGGCACTCACTCCAAAGCAAGAGTTATCTTTGAAATAAAATGTTATAGACTGAGTATTCATATGAAGAAAGTATCTATCTAAAGAGTCCTTATACTAAACAAAATGCCAGTTGCTGATGATCATGGATATAAATGGAAGATTAAAAGACAAATATTTCTGGAAGATAATTTAAGAGAATGTTTTCATGACTTAGGGGAAGGCAAAGATTTCTTAAGCAGAAAGAAAAAGACATTAATTTTTGGAACTGAATTAAATTATATTCAAATTAAGAATGTTCATGTATATATCAAAAAGAGAATGAAAATTCAAGTAACAAGAGTTAGAGATGTTATTTCCAAAACATATACCCAACTAATACTAGAATGTGTAACTGGAAAAAGTTACTATTTATGACTATTTTAAAAAGAAGTAATCAAATGGTAAAATGGACCAAACACTAACCCCCAAATAAAAGCACATAGAAAATGCTTCATTTAACAGCTACCAAGGAAACAAGCAAAATCTCTTCAACATGACCTTATAAGGGACCGTTGCAAGGTACATAGCTCTAGCTAAAAGCTCACCTGGGGTGCACAAGGCCCTAGGTTGGATCCTCAGGACATGATGGCACATGCCTGTAATCACAGAATGGCATAGACAGGAGGACCAGAAGCACCACATCATCTTTGACTATATAGTGAGTTCAAGGCCCACCTGAGACCTTGTCTTAAAACAAAAACAAATAAATGATTAATTAATTAATTAATTAATTAATTAATTGGTCTGGGGATGTATAAAAGATTCAGAAAAACTGGCCACTCTTGTGACTTGCTGATGAGTGCGATGCTCAAACAACCACTTTGATAACTGTCAACATCCACTGCAGTCAACAATTCGCATAGCTGCCATTAGTTTGGATTTTCTACAGAGACAATCACTTCCCTGCAAAACAAGACAGCTTTATTGCTTCCTTCGCATACTGTATCTTTTCCTGGTTTTTCTGCTCTCACCAAATTAGTGAGGGATTCCAGGACAATGTTAGAAAGCAAAGTGGGAAGGGTCACAGCAGTAGGAAAGCTGTAAGCTCCATACCTCTAAGTCTGGCAATAGCTGTAGATATTTTGCGAGCGTGTTCTTAGAGTGAAATAAATTCTCCTGCTCTTAGTTTCCTGGGAATTTTGTTTTGAATGCATTCTGAGTTTTTTCAAATGTTTTTCTGCATGTGTTGAAGTGATCTTGGGTTTTTTCTGTTATTCCTTTAATGTACAGAATTTTTGAATGTTGGAGAAGAATTGTTTTCCTGGGAAAAATTACAGTTACCTACTGTGTACAACTCTTTCCATGTGCTACTGAATTTGCTTTGTTTTTTAAAAATTGTTATTATTACTATTATTATTATTACTAATTATTATTATGGCTGCCTCTGTGTTCCAAGAAACTGTTCTATGGTTGCCTTTTCTTGTAATACCTTTGTCTGATTTTGATATTGAGTTAATGCCTTATACTGGCTTTCTATTATTAATTAAGCATTCTCTTTGCTCCCATCTTCAGGAAAAGATTATGAAGAATTGGTTTACTTTCCTCTAAAATGTTTAGCAAAATTTATCAGGAAACAATCAGGACTTTGGACCCTCCAGTTTAAGCTATTAGTTATTGATTTTACTTCCTCAGTATGCACAGGTAGAAATTGATTTTCTCTTTACATGGATTGTGGCAGATCATGTCTTGAGAGAAGCCAGGCTATTTCTTTGTATCAGTTCTAGGTCCAGAACCAGAGTATTCCTTATCCATGGGATCTGCGGTGATGGCCTGCTTCACTGCTAATGTTAGTTATTTGTGTCTTATATTTTGTTTATTTTGTTTATTTATATTAGTCAAGAGGTTTATTGACTTTATTAATATTTTTAAATCACCATAGTTTGATGTCATTGATTTTCCTATTCGTTTCCTATTTCCAATCAATCTCCTAATTCCTTTTTCTCATGTTTTTATTATGTCTTTTTATTCGCTCTCCTTTTTTATTTTATTATTGCTATGTTATTCTTATCTTTCTTTTTTCAAAAAGTATATATATCAAGCCTTTATATTTCTCCCTAAGCACTACTTTCTTTACATTCCCAGATGTTGAGAAGATATATTTCTCTTTGCATCTTGCTTAAGCATGCCTTTCTTTTCCAGTTTTTGTTTTCTTTGCTTTTTAGTTTTTTAAGTTTTCAGTGACATACCCTCAAACTAAGCCGGGCCTTTCTCGGGTCCCTGGAACCTATTGATAAACCCATTGTGACTACTTTTCATGTTCTTTATGCACAGGTCTGTCACTAATGCTTCATTTGGGCTCTCTTTAGTTTCTTCCTGATGAAATAGCCCATGTGCTTTTATACATTGCTTACTGTGTCCATTAGAGTCTTTAACACATTAATTAGAGTTTTTTTTTAATTCCTGGTTTAATTAATTGATTCCAACATCCTTGCTGTACTTGAGCTCAGTTCTCATGCTCTCTCTTCCATCTCTTCAAAATGTATTTTGGTTGTATTTTGCTGACTTTTTGGCAGTTGGCACACCTTGTATTTTCTTTCTTAGTTGTCACACATGATGTACAAGAGTAAAACAAACTTATCAAAGACATTTTTAAAATGTATCTTTCATTAACACTTTAATAGATAAGTCTCTATGTTTACCCAAAACTACATTAATTCTACCTGACAAGTCAAGACAGAGTTCAGAGACCCTCTTTCATACACAGGTAAAATGTATCATACACAATAATCTCAAGAAAAGGGCAAGGGTGATTGCACGACAATAGCAACAAAGGTCCACCCAGGGGAAAACCTTCCTCTGGGTCAGAAGAATGGAATCTAGGCTGGGAATAAACCAAACGTCCCAGCAGGGCAGGTCAATCACCTAGCTAAGGGATCTCTCCTTGGGATGATGGATTCACCTCAAGTCATGCTAAAGATATAGGAGGAACAATTATTTTTTTAATGAAATAATGAGCTTTTCTTTCATGGTGGGTGGGGGTTGGTGCTAATGAAGCTAGTACAGGGCTGTCATGAGATTGCTGCATCTGCTCATTTTCTGAGTCCTGACTCATAGAGCATAACTTTTTTTTTCTTTTTTCTTTTTCATTCTTTAAGATGATGGCATCCTAATATGCTTTGCCTGGTACTCTAGGCTTCCTTACTTACTCTTTCTCTGAAGTTCCCTTCACTTTGTAGTGCAATTGCTTGTCTGTCGCATGACTAACCTCCATGGCCAGCTCAAAAGGCATGGCTTGCCCCCCTTTCTCTCCTCTTCTCCCTCCTCCAGGCAGCTGCCAGCATTTGCAGCTTGCCTGCTTTGGGGTTTTTCTTTTAAGCTCTAATGAAATTGTCCCTGAAATCTCTTCTGAGTTAGTTCTTAATTTCGTTTAACAATGAGACTTAGAACCCCAATAGAGGACCTCAGTTTCCCAGATGACAAATAAGCCTCAAAGTTGTACTGACTCTAGTATCCAGGAGGAAGGCACAACCATGTGAGGAGATTCTTAAGGGGCCCATTGGCTTAGGAGCTCTAATTAGTAATTGACAATGTTTCATAAAGGAAAGAACATCTACTGAGGAGATGAGAGCGAGAGGATTGGCCACAAGCCTAACTCAACCCACCTTCTTTGTGGGACAGCAGTGCCTCTGATGAGGTTGGAATCCTCCTTAGTGTCCAGTTTCCTGGTGACCAGGATGCTGCCCACTGCCCAAGCAATGAGTTTCATGTGATTACATGCACATCTATTCACTTAGTGTCGGACAGAAATTAAGGCGATTACACAGCCTGGCTCTAGGTGAAGACGCCAAGGGGCAGCTGCGCTCATCAGATTTACCTATTGTTGGCTCATCGACTCCTTTGCATCCACTTATTTAATTTTGCTTTGCAGTATTTGCAGGAAGACTATTACAGCCATTGTTATTTTAGATGCACATCCAAATTACTTATCAGTGTTCATTTTAGATTTTGCTGATGTTCTCTGGAAAAGAAATAGTCAGGGGATGGCTTCTGTATTTAAGAAAAATTGATTCACATACAAAAGAATAAATTTTCTGCATAAATATGCAACATTTGAACAAATACTGAGAAAAATTAAGTAAAATATACTCTCCTGCTGCTGGGGCTTTGAAGTAAAGCTGAATCAAATGGCTTAGGTGAAAAATCAGGGTCGGTGTAAGTATTTATAAATCTAATATCCACCTTACTATCTGGGGGATCAGCAATATTAACAAAAAACTTTCAAACAAAACTTAGGCTTTCATCTGCAGGCACTGGCCAAGGTCCATATGTCACAGCTCAATAAAAGCAGGTGTTTTTTTCTGTTCTTTAATTGTTTTCCTCAATCTTAAAAAAGTAGCAATAAAAACATCTAATAGAAATGTTCATTAAGTGATTATTTTCTATAAATGGACTGTTTCTCTAACATGACTGATGCCATGGCTCTTCTATCATTATGCAAACACAGCCTAAAGGGAGTGGATTGTAATAGCTGATTGTCAAGTTAGTAAGCTTTTCATAAGAAATGTTCATACAATATATAATTGCTTTTCAATAAATTGTTCTGATGATTGGTGTCAAATCACTCACTCATTCATTTATTCAACAAAAATCATTGGCTGTCTAGATGTTCCTAGCACTGTGCTTCAATGTACAATTTTGTATAGAAATTCCTTGAGTTCAGAAGAAACTTTTTTTTTTTTTTTTTTTTTGGTTTTTTAAGACAAGGTTTCTCTGTGTAGCTTTGTGCCTTTCCTGGAGCTCACTTGGTAGCCCAGGCTGGCCTCGAACTCACAGAGATCCACCTGGCTCTGCCTCCCGAGTGCTGGGATTAAAGGCGTGCGCCACCAACGCCCGGCCAGAAGAAACTTTTAATTTTTTTTGCGGGGGCAGTGTATCTGGCCCATTATACAGAGTTTGTCATTGGGGTTCCTTGTCTCAATGACAAATGAATGTCTAAATAATAAAAACTTCAAATAAAATGAAATTGGGGTTCCTTGTTTCAATGACAAAGGAATGAATGTCTAAATAATGAAAGTCCTTCACATGGTGATATTTCACTGAGAAGCTATGTCATTTCACACACACATACACACACACACACCCCACATCTCACACACACACACATACACACACACACACACACATCACATACCACACACACACCAACAATAACAACACATACACAACACACACATGAAACAACAACACCAATAAAACACAACACAACACACATGATCTGGAAATACTGCCTTTCTCATTATCTCAAATAATTTCTGGTTCCTTTAATCACTGCTAAAATGTTAACAGCTCTCTTTAATGCCTAGTCAATAAGCAGATTAAAACATAAATGCCACTAAATATGCTTTAAATATCATCTCCATTGAAATATTTCTAAGTTCTGTATCCTCTTAAAATAATCCCCATTCAAAATTGAGAGGAAATGTCATCCATATGAGGTTCTTCAGAATTTAAGCTCTGATTACACAAGGAATTAGGTGCTATAGCTTCAGAAATCATATAATTAAAGAACTAACTGACTTTGTTGATGACATTTTTAAGCCTAGAAAGCGTTCATCAGGGCTACAGTGAAATCTCATAGTTAAGGAACTTTGTACACACTGAGTAGATTTCTAACACAATTAACTAGATACCTTGAGTAGGAAAGGTGAAAGGCAAGGATACAGAAAACACCATAAAGCCAACCACAATGGCCTCAATATTGTGAAGGACTATCATCATCTCTGGCTGTTTTCACAGGGAAAGAGTGACAAGTAGAAAGAAATTCATTGAAAGGAAGTAACTTTCAAGGAAACAGTGATCTACTAAACAAATCAAGTTGCTCCCAGTATGGACCAATGAGCTTTTTTCAATTATTATTCGTCACTCATCACTCTCAAAGTGATACATAAATAGGATGCCTTTCATAGGGTCTCATGAGAAATAAGATTCTCAGGTGAATGTCAACAGAAGGGTCTAGATATGCATTCAGTCCGGTGCAGCAGGAGGGAGATTTGGTTGGATCTTTTCCACATTATCAAAGCCCCTCAGAAATTCTTTCACCAAAAAGATATATCTTTTTCTAATTTCAGATGAAGGGGAAGGGAAAGGGACCTATTTCAAAAAAAATAAATTTTACTTTTCAGAGGCTGGAGAGATTGCTTTGTGGTTAAGAGCATTTGGTACTCCTTCAGAGCACCCAGGTTAGCTCCCAGCATCCATATTAGGGTAACTCCTCTGGGGGGTACAATGCCCTTTGGCCTCTAAGAGCATCTGTATGCACATGGTGCACATAAACTCATACATGCACACATAATACACATAAATAAAAAATGAATAAATAAGTATTTTTTAATCTATCATTCTAAGGCCTATTCTGGGGCCCTGAAAAATAATGTGCTGAAAGATTAATAAGAGCAAGACAAGCATGTATATTATTAGCATGAGCATTGAGTATACATGCAGGAAAACGCAGTCATTAAATGTTATATCAAAGGCTGCTGAGAATGTGAACTGATGTGGCATCTTAATAGTAACAAGAAATATTCAGGGAAGTGACAAAATAAAGGTAATTATACTCGGAGTAATAAGGAATGCAAACTCTGGAAGGTAAATATGGAAAAAACTAATTGTATCAGTCACTCTTCTGCTACTATAATAAAATATGCAAAATAATCAACTTATTAGGAGGAAATGTTTTGGCTCATTACTTCATGACTGATGGACTCAGTGGCTCTGGGCTTATGATGGGAACATACACAAGACCATCAACTCCCAACAGCATCAAGCTAAGGACAAAGCCTCTTGGGCCTTTGGCGCACATTCAGATCTAGTCAGTAGCACTGTAATGAAAGGTAATGAAGAACTGTCTTAGTCAGTGGATGTTAAGGTCCAGCTGGCTGCCGAGTTTCCATTTCCCACATGGCTATGAATGTTCTGTGGGAATGGGGATTTTTAATCTGTCCTTCATCCTCAGAAGTGTCTGCTTTTAGTCAGGTGAAAGGCGTCCCTAGGAAACTTCTCTCCATGTCTGTTCGTCTAATTTTCCACCAGTTTTAAATAATCCTAATGTCAAAATGGCATGTTTTAGGTGGTATTATGGGTTCTCCACATACTAATGAAAAAATTACTTCCAATAACCAGCAACTGTAAGTTCCTAAAATATGTAATTTGCTAAAATCCTGTTATGGTTTGGACTTTAAATGTTCCCAGTTAATGGTGCTCTTGGGGAAGTATGGTGGTTTGAATGAGAAATGTCTCCCATAAGCGTAGAGATCAGAATACTTGGCCCCAGTTCGTGATGCTGTTTAATGAGGTGAAGCAGATTTGATCCAGAACATATATAATCAGCAAAGACTAAGAGTTCATAAACTCACCCTCCTTCTAGTTTGCTCTCTCTCTCTCTCTCTCTCTCTCTCTCTCTCTCTCTC